>JASANE010012971.1:0-99856 GCA_030248225.1 Trileptium ribeirensis
TGGTTTATGGCTGCTGTGCATTCGGATTGGCGTTTGTTTTGCGATGGGAAGTCCCAGAAAAGTTAAATCCTGTTTTCAATGTATAATTAAGCTACCATGTTGTGGGTGTGGAATGACCATTGGTGGAATGACCCTTCCAACTGGAGAAATGGTTGTGGTCTTACAGTTTATTCGAACGACACTCATTTAGCAGAAAATCTTATATTCGAACAAACGAATCTAACAGTATTAAGTAATAGCATTTGGCCGGGATTTGGGTTGATTTTACCCAATTTAGTGAATGTTAGTAACTATTTTCAAAGTAATTTAAGACCCGACACCAAAAATGTGGTGAACTTAACGAAATTTTGAGAAAACGTGATCAACCAGAATCAGTCTTTTGTATCTGAGGATATAGCCCTGCAGAGATACGTAGAGTATAAAATTTCTAATATTGAAAATCAAAGATCCTCCAGTTGGGTTTATGTCATTGTTTTGGCTATTGGAGAAGTTATTTTATTTTTTCTATTGTTCTTACAGGTTTTTAGATCCTCATCCAATGCCCCCACAATTGTTATGGATCAGTCAGGTAAAAGGGATACTAAATCGGATAAGCCCACTCCCGGTTTGGGTAAGCATTCGGTACCAAAACGCAATCGTAAGGCTTCAGATTTTGAAGTGGTAAATTACGATTCTGCTCTTGCAGATCTTCAGGAAGTAAATGACCATTTTGAGGCCTTGAAAAAACTTAAAGAGGAAAAACCCAATGAATGTGTGTCTTATATGTAGTGGGTGTGCAGATCTCTCTCTTCACGCTTGTGTAACTGTAATATAAATTTTTACTATATTTAATGTAAATGGGTATTCTGGCATATATCTTAGGGATTTATTTTATCAAACAGTTATGGCGTATATACTTCAGGTCTTAATTTACAATAGCAAAGGGCGTAGTTGGGTAATTACTTGTAACCTCTTGTGATTTTGTGTAATATTTGTCTAAAATATCGTAGTGAGCTGGTATGGGTGAATCTAACCAAAACAGAACCATAAAAATTTATGATGAAGGTTTTTTTGGCCCAAAACTGTTTATATTTTTTCCTTTCACTAACTGCAATACCTTTTAGTGGATCAGGGGCTAGGCCATACCTGATAAGTATTTTCAACTGCGTTATTAGTGAGTTTTTTTAATCGATGCATATTTCAGGACCAGTGAGTAAAATTCTCGAAAATGATCGGCATCGCCAGACGCATGAAATTGGCGTTCGGTATTAAATTGGGCTTACGCAGATACAGCCTTTTATATGTGAGTGAGGGTACAAACAACATAAATTTGTAAGGGTGTATAGATAATATATGAGTTATTGGGCTACAAAATTTCATACGAAACAAACAGGCTGCCATATTTTCTCTCACCAAAATTAGCCAAGTAGTTGTATGAGAATTATTGGTCAAGCCGTTCTCCGTTAAAATTATCGTTGGGGTCGTAGATGTTTTTGGTCGTGTGTTCCAAAAACATTGAGCTTTTAATTTTGGTTGTATTACTATATGTATTGTGGTGCCCGAGTAAGGGTTTTAGTTGTTGCAGATATGATGTGGAGAGGAGGATAACACAACGGTAAGATAATGTTTTAATATTATTCCAAGGAAAACGAAAACCTTCACCTTTCGGACAAATTATAATGTGTAAGGCTTAGGTCCTGCCCAAGAAATTAAGTGTCGATAAGTGAAACCCCAGAATTAATGTACTTCGTTAGGTAAAAACTAAAAATTCAGACTAAAAAAATCTATTTAATTTGTGAAAAAAAAATATTGGCCGATAAAATTTTAGAAAATCAGTTAAAAATTTTAAAAATGGATTTTTCAAAATTTTTCCTAATTTCGGTGAATTATCCTGCTGGTCCTAGGTGGGTGACTACGCTCATTTTTTTTCTCGAAAATTTACTGCTGCTTGCTGGGAACCTGAGAACAGCGCGTGCAAAATTTACTAACGGTGCTCTCCAGACACTTGAAAAACAAGTGTCTCCTGCCGCCCGCACTGTGCCAGCAACCGGGGGAACCCCTACACCGTAGGGCGCGTTCCAGTCTGAGTGAGTTTCTCTTTGTTTGCTCAGTCAGACCGACCCAGCACTGACCAGTAGAGGCAGTACGACAGGGGCTGGGAACAAGCAGGATTGGTCGGGTGGACATATGGGAGACCTTATTTTGTTTCCGTGCTTTTGTTGGAACCTCAGTAAAAAAATCCTAAGCCTTAGACTTGGTGTTCTGCTAGCGTGCCCTTTAGATATGTGTTCTTTATACACAATACCGTCTGTCTTCGGCTAGGCTCCGGTTTAGTGGCCATCTAGCCGCGTGTATATAGTGCATCCTGTGCTCAATGGGATAAAAACGGATTTTAAAACACCCAGGGAATTCCTCAAACCCTGTACCTATTTCCGTGAGATCTGAGTATGTGTACTTTATCACAATTGGTTTGCGAACTGGGCTCCGGTTTAGTGGCCATCCAGTTCGACTTTGCTTGGGTGTATATGTTTCTCAGGGGTATAATCCCGTGCAGAAAAGGGTAAAAAAATAGTTTTCTCAAGTGAACCTTAAATATGTCGTTTTATCACATCACACTTGTGTATGCATTTTTCATGTTTTGTGCCTTTGCACTATCATGTGAAAATTGCTATCTCATTTTAAAAACTCAGTATTATTAACTCAACAAAATTTTTTTTGATTGTCTATAATACAAACCCAACGGACCTATTATTTTTTTTGCTGTATGTGGGTTCCCTAGGTCGACTCACTGGGAGAATCTATGTCCCAGGGAGCCTTCTTTTTGGTCTTGCTCTGAGTCATAAGTGACAACACAAGAGGGGAATTAATCCTCGTGTGTTTTTTAGATACATTTATATATAAGACACACAGGGGGTGCAATGTCCCTGTGTGCCTGGAGTTGGGCGATCCTAAAACTTCTAACTTCATCATGTGGTATAGTGTGTTTCTGTACCTATGGTTTTTACACAAAAAAATGATGATCCTTGGTGCATATAGAAAACCAAGTATTTATAGTAAAGGTCTCTTTTAACGGGTGGATATAATTTGAATTTTTAGGTTCGATTTTGAAGTTTTAATCAGTAAGAATAATTTTTTGGTAAATTTTGAGCACTAACAGCAGTAAGCAAAATTCATGGTCCTACAAGAAAATATCTCATAAGGAAATATAATATCTATTAGGAGACTTAACTGCACGGAAATTATGCGGATTGTCCTATTGCAAAATATAGTCACATATCCTTATTTTTGGATGGTAACGGAAATTGATGTTTATTTTAGAAATATTCGTTGAAGTAAATTTGGTAAGATTTCGATCTTTTATCCCAAAAAAAAAATAATTTAATCTTTGATTACAAAAAAAATTAAATTATGAGGGCCAGAAGCAGGCGATTTTATTTTGGGTGAAATTTACCAGCTATACTAAATTATGCTCGAGGGGAAACCATCAAGGTCGTTTAAAAAGAATCGAAGCAGTTTACTATGCAAGTGAAAACACAAAATAGCGAGGTTATTTTTATACGGTAAGAGAATAAGTTTGGTTGCAGGAAGTGTACTAATCTACTATCGACATCGTCCTTCTCAATCAAATTTAAAATAATATTACAAAAATGTGCAAATTTTGACTATAAAATGGAATAATTCAGATGTAAGCAAGTGATTATCATTAAAGTATTACCGACAGTTCCATATGGTACTTACACTAATAAAAACTTATATGATAGCTGTAAAACTATAACAGCAAGCCTTTTGCTTGTTTTCAAAAAAAACCTAATCTGTGCGGAATATATTAGTGAACTATATTATATAGCATTAAACATTCTGAAGCAGATGCTAAAATTCTCGTGTCGAATGTTTTGTCTAGTTATAATAATCGTTTATTTACACATCAGCAATGATGAGGCTGCATCAATAAAAAAGAAATTAACTACTACATGTGATTAAATGAATGTTTAGCAAAAAGAATTCGATGTGGCAAAACTTTTCCATTATATTAAACATTAAAATAATGTCTACAATTTGATATAGAACGTGCGATATTTTGATCCTGCCTGCTTAAGTTGTTCATGCCCAAGTGTATCTATTTGTATTGATCATAGGTATCGAGTAAGGGGATCCCACTAAGGATTCGGTAAGGTCCATTTCCAACCCCGTGTTCAATTTTTTTTGCGCAACCAAACTACATCGCGAAACGTCCACCCCTCCTCTAAAGTCAAGGGACCGTCGACACCCATGGTGGTAATTTATATTGATCCGACTTGTATTAAATGTACGTGTCATTTCACATATATTTGCACAAACTATTCGGTTACTCCTTTTTGGGGTGTCTTGAGGGACTTTACAGCTCCAGATAGTTCATTGTACAATATGGATTACATTTTTTTGTTTAAAACAATGCAATCTAGATTTTATCATTGGCGTAAAATTGCGTTTTCAATAAATTTTGATATAAAAATTAATTCGGCACTGCACTATGGGAAAATAATTGGGCAAAAAAAACCAATTGTACTAGAGTATATACTCTTGGTTAAAGGGTGCCATATTACCAGAACGACCCCTTCATTTTTTTTAAATCGGGTCTATGCATTTATTTTATACGCTTTTAAACGTGATTTATTTTATTGTTATATTGTTTCCCATTTCTCTAATTATAGGTCGGCTGAACCTAGAACGAATGAAAAAAAACTTCAGATTACTATTAAAAAAATATATATATAAAAATTAAATATCATCGTGTAATAGTATTTATATAAATGTTTAAAATATGACCAATTTAATTAAACCTAATTTGTATAATTTCTGCGTATAGAAAAATCTATAGAAGGCACAAAGTAAAACCCCCTGCCCCTATATGGGATTAAAAGAGAAGTGGGATGTATGTACATGTATGTTAATTTATGTATGTATTATATGTGTGGGATGGTAAGACTGAACGAAGCTAGCTGGTACTTAGGATAAGCTCTGGCCCGAATATTACTGGTTGTCATCACGGTTAATTCGCGTTTTATTGTTCTATGTCACGCCCCTACACGCACATGCAACAAAGCGGAACGTTCGATTGCTGTTTGTATGTTTGCGACTGATTGTATCATTATGTGTGCTCAATCAAAGAAAATCAACGCCTAAAACGACGAAAGTCAATTCACTCAAATAGTGTCAACCACAAAATCAATGACAATTCAAAGTCAATCAAGAACGGAGATGCCCTTGACCCCTACTGAACAATGGTATCGAATAGCTGCGTTTTCGTGTGGCGGAATTGCATGTGACTGTATGTATAACCAGTAAAATCGTGCGACGAACAAGTATGAACAATCAATTAAACCTAAGAACACTGACAAACACTCCAGTAAAGGAAAATACTTGAATATTGAAATGTAATGTTTTTTACTGTACTGTGTGCCTGTTGTAGTGGATGTACTTGCTTCAGTTGTGTTATTGTTAGATAACTTGTATTGGAAATTTGAGGACAAATTTTTCCCGACGGAGGGGATATTGTAACAACCCTATGCCTTCCCGTTTAGCAATAAATTGATCATGTGAAGCCGGGGGACGTATTAAGTCGTGAACCCCAAACACGACGGGCCAAAGCCCTTAACTTAACTTCACACGAACAAATTTATTTCCTCCTTAGTTAAATTAACTTATTTTCTGAGTTTTTGCTACTGCCCTAAACTCATTGTCCTTTTCTGCGAACATCCCCCGAGGGTTGGCAAGGCCTAAGCCTAAGATATAATAAGCTGGAGGGAAAATATTATTCTCTTACGTCACATAGTAGGTTTACGTGTGAAGCTAATTGATGTGTTGTTTGTTTGTTTACCTTTTTCTTCTGTGCAATGTTGATGTACGTGGTTGATTGTTTGGCACATATATTCTTTTGTATGTATTCATGAATTTTGTGTATGAATGTACGGCAAGTGTGTTCAAATCGCATAAAAATTTGTGTATTTTATGTATGAGTTTTTTACCACAGTGAACCTTAGTCGCTGGTCGGAGAAAATTCAACCCAAAACTGGACAGGGGGGATGGTTTGGGCATATACGGATTTTGATGCCAAATGCCACAGGGCATATTGTGGATTATACATACCAAATTTGGCATCATTTGGCCCACCCGTTAAAGAGTTACTTGTCATATCCCCTCGGTCATTTCTGGTCATAAAAATTCCATAGGTTCTAAAAATTATTAAGTTTAAGAGAGTGAAGAAAACAATATAAAATTTTAAAATTTGTGTGCCAGGGCTATAGTTTAGATACCTATCAGATTTGAGTGTACGCCCTGGGTGCCTTAACTATTACACTTACATTAGCGGAAATGTAAGTGTATTTCTGTTGGATTTCCCAAATTTTGTTTTGAGTTAGGGATTCCGAGAATTTCATAAAAAGATATTCTCTAACGCGCAAATTTTCGCTTAAGTTTGGGAGCGGATTTCTCAATTCCAAGAATTTCTACTTCTTAACTGTGTAAACCTCGCTTTAGAGAAATTCCTAGGTTTCTGGTCCGGGATAAAAGTTTATTTAAGCTCTCGCGCGCTAAGCTTAGGCAATTCAGTTCTCGCAATCGGAGGTACGCACTATTCGTATAATTTCGAGGATTATTTCAGGCGGTGTATCGGTGAATCGTGTGATCGTGGAATTTATCTTGTGTTTTACGTAAGTGAATGTTTATGTTTAATCATGTATGATTATTATAATAAACTTTTGGGAAAACTACGTTTGACTACCAACTCCACACAGAAATTTAAAACCACATTATTCCACTAAACTGGCGTTGGGCTTTAGACACAGTGAACAACCCCAAATCAACGTAGTTAGGACTCACGCGGGCTACACTAGCTTATAAACTTTTCGTTACATCTGATGAGCTATATTGCGTCCACGATAACATTCATAATTTATTACAACATTTCAAATGGTTGTCAATACATTACTTTGCAGGTTCAGAAGTTGAAGGCTCAATACAATCACGAAAAAATGAATTTTCAAAAAATTTTGTCAAAAATATATGATTAATTATGTCGTTGACCGCTAAGATGAACTGTGTGCACTTGTACGTAGTAAGGAAACTGCTATACCATTTGCGGCAAGCCAACAGAGCATAGACTATATGACGTTCTAAGCACGAGCGACCCCGATACATCAAGTTTAGCTAAAAGACAGCATATCCGGTTACCGTTTAGAACTACTATAAGTGACAAACTAAACGTTTAAGCTTGCGTTTGTATTCATCCAATGCTGAATCGAGGAATGTCCCGATTTCGCTTCATTTAATTGCGTCTGTCATATTATTAGTTGCGCTTTTGTGACATCTAGTTTCACCCTGATCATCGGGTGCTTTCAGATAACTTATTATAACACAAAACAGGAATGCTTTAACTCGATATTTCTTTATTACTCTGGAGCACGTAAAAATATCAATATTCAAAAAATTGCTACGTAATCTTTATGTAACGTAAAAATTAGCAAACGAAATACCGTTAGCCGCAGTGCGATAAATATAGTGCGCTAGAATTAGTTATTTTAATTCGACATTATATGTAACGTTATATTTAAAGTAACACATTTTCTGTATAAATTCCGCTTCTGCATGCAAGATTGTGGTCATAAATGGATATGGGCCGCATATGATGTAGCAAAGTACGCTGGCTTAACGAATCACTCCACCTTATTGTTTAATTATACAAAAGCGAGACCAATTCGGAGGATCAAATTTCATCATTCAACTTTGCTCAAAATAGGACTAGCCAAACGAAGGGTATTTCGGTTGTTAAAGGCTATCAGATTAAAAAAAATGATTTTCAAACTCGACCAACCATTCTGATTGTTTACAAAAACTTAAGCATATTAATACGATTGTAGTAGTATGTTACTTTCATTATTGTTAATAACCTTGAATGCATCGTTTGCCTGCCATGATGCCGTTATCACAGTGTTAAAGCTCGTTTTTGCTCTTGTAGCTAGGAACACCCTGTAAGCAGAAAAACACGTGTAAATTTTTTAAAAGAATTCTCTTACCGACAGCTGCGAGCAGCAAGACGACCCACATAATCCGTTCCCACGTGCTATTCGCAGTACCAAGATCAGACACTCCGTGAATCGTGGTTCGTTGAAAAAAGTTGTCGTTAAACCGTGTCCCAGATGACTGATTACTAATGCAGTCAGACATTGCATGAATAAGGGAATCCAATTATTTCGAATTTTTATTCTTTATTGTTTAACAAAATAAGTAATTGTTTTTATGCCGTTAAATTTAACAAATACACATTTTATTTTTGGAAATAAAGTAATTACTATTAGTTCTGCTTTCTTAGATGTTTATCCTAATAGTAGCATCATGAATGTTTGTCGTCATACAACAATTTATCAGAAAGATCCCTGTTAAAATTGCGCACTAAAATCGGCCATTGAATAATTCAGATTAATTCCATGATTCAATAAATCAATCATAATTGTTAAATGTTACATGGCAATCACGTTTTAGCTGGAAATTTCTATTAATAAATTATACTATTAATAACTTATTAATCATTATATTTTATCTATTTTTATTTGTTTTATTTAGATAGTTACCTTGTGTCAACCGATTTATAGTTTTGCGAAAAATTGAAAGTATATATAATATTTTTCACATCCAGAGCCGCCGTTAGTACCCCCCTAACCCCCCCCCAGCGGGGGCCTCGCCCCTTACAGGGGCCTCATCTCATGGACTCTGGGTGGCGTTGAAAAAGTGAAAAAGTTGGGAGCCGCAGCACAACCTCAAGCACCTTTCGCAAAGTAAATGTACACGATATACAAAGGTAACCTCCGAGTTTAGAAGCCTAATCGTGAGTATGAGTTTAACCGTTCCGTGGTTCAAAGTTAGAGTTCTTACTGGGCGCCTGTTTTACGGACATACACAAAAATTTATTTAGGTCAGCGTCTATGCAACTAATTTGTAGCATTTGGTGTGAAATAAACTAGTAGAGGCCTTGAGGCCCCTGGTTATATTCCGGTGTTATCTACGTGATAAGTCTTGACGGTTAAAACAAATATTAGTATTAGTAATTTTGTTATAATTATGCCGGAAACGGAATCTATTACTCTTGCTTCCGAAGTGGATGTTGATGACAAGATTCAAACAATGTCGCACGATGATAAAAATAATCCAGGTAAATATATATACCCATGATTGTTCAATGTTTGCAGTTATGCTCCTCAAAACCCGAAAATTTTTCTGTGTTGCGAAATGTGTTTTGCCAATCGGCAGCAGAAGACGAATCAATATATGGTATTACCTAGGGTAAACCCAACGGTTATAATCCAATATTTTCTTGGCTATAATCTGTTCTCAAAAATGAATTTTGCTGAATTATTAATTGATATCTATAGATATAAATATCAGGTATGATAATTTTATTCAAGTAGCACTTATGCGCTAAGCGTTATCTGAGCTCAATCAAATACAGTGTAATCAACTCAAAACCCAATGTAAACACTTCCTATCCAAGATGGGTGACGTCGATGCAGAGCAACTGTGTCTAGAGCTGCAACGATTTATTGATATTGCCCAGCCTTCTGATCTCTCAACCTCTCGAGATATGCTAAACTACTTATACCAAAACCATTTGACGGAAGTGTACCTAAATCTCGCTATCGCTCTCAGAGTTCTTTTAACCCTTCCCGTAACTGTAGCGTCCGCAGAATGCAGTTTCTCAAAGTTGAAGCTCATCAAGACATACACAAGATCAACAATTACACAGGAACGACTGTTTGCTTTGGCAATGATATCGATAGAAGCCGACACTGCTAAAGCGCTTGATAAAGAATATCTGATTAATAAGTTCGCGAATATTAAAATACGTCGCAAAATTATTAGTAGCTCTTGAATTTGGTAAGGCAGATAATTCAATAGTGCAAGTAGACTTCTTAGAAAACTGCTAATTCTGTGTACCACAGAGCATTTTGAATACGATAAGGATTCCCTTAAAATATTGCAAAGACTGTTTATAAAATTATGACCATGCATACTATCTTAATTTAAAGAACAGCTCTCAAATTTAAGGGTACACGGTCTTTGTAAATTTTTAAGAGTATAATGTCTTAAGGTAGGTGTATTGGAAAACGATTACATTAGTTAAGAAATGTGATAGGGGCCTCGCAGCCTGCTGGGGGGGGGGGCTCGGACATCCTAGCGGCGGCCCTGTTCACATCATTCATTAGTTGCACTGGGAAAGGCAAATTTTGTTTAACAGGAAATAGAATAGTAACTAGGAATAGCAAATTTATTAATTACTTTAATGTATCTGCTTAATTGAACCTAAGTGTGCATCGAATTGTTTTTCCAAGAAACTGTAGTCAGCCATTGCATTATTTACATATTAAGATCACATGTCTATCATAAATACATGGTAACACTGTCGGTTTCTAAGGGTGCTTAAAATTATTGCGCGATGGAAAGCGACAGGGATCACACGTTTAAATATATTTCACTATGTCTTCGGGAAAATTATTTTGTTTTGACTGCTTGACAGATATGTAACCCACATGACACGTAATAAGTATCTACATTATGAAACACTATGTGAAAATTTTTGTCACTGATTTGTCAGCACCGCACGGTCTTTTATGGTTTTTGATAGACAAAACCGTATAACAAAAACGATAGTGAAATAAAAATCATGTAATATGATATCACCCAGGATACCAGTGGACGAAACGTTCCCATGGTTGGTCCTTTTAAAGTGAAAGTTGAATTAGTTGCAATTTATATACCTCTGGAAAAAAACCAAAGAAATTTGCGGAAGTCATTTCCTCTAAAAGCGATAGAGATTTCAGGCTTATGGTATGATGGTATGATCAAATATTTTACATACATACTCCTATTCCAGAACGAGAAACTGCTAATAGACCTTCAAAGTTAAAATCTATTAACAGGTTAACTGTCGATTTAACTTATCACTTGCACAAAATAGCAAAGAAAAGTATTTTCTAACACTAAATAATCATAAGAAAGATATCGAATTTGAGTTTAACAGGTTAATTGTCGATTTTACTTATCACTTGCACAAAATAGCAGGGAAGGTATTTTCTAACACTAAATGGCCATAAGAAAGACGACGAATTTCAGTTTAACAGGCTAACTGTAGATTTTACTTATCACTTGCACAAAATAACAAGGCAAAGTATTTTCTAACACTAAATGGTCATAAGAAAGATGACGAAATTGAGTTTAACAGGTTAACGGTCGATTTTACTTATTACTTGCAAAAATAGCAAGGCAAAGTATTTTATAACACTAAATGTTCATAATAAACATGACGAATTTGAGTTTAACAGGTTAACTGTCGATTTTACTTATCACTTGCACAAAATAGCAAGGCAAAGTCTTTTCTAACACTAAATGGTCATAAGAAAGATGACGAATTTGAGTTTAACAGGTTAACTGTGGATTTTACTTATCACTTGCACACAATGGCAAGGCAAAGTATTTTCTAACACTAAATGATCATAAGAAGGATGACGAATTTGAGTGACGTATATATACAAATCTGTTAAAACATTAGGTCATTTTCAGAATTCAGGAGTAGGTCTATTGTCAAAGCGTTTACGTTTTCCTATCCGGGTTTGCATAGATATACTCTATCATCTCGCTAGCTTATGACAAAATTTACAGTCCGAAAAAACGAGAAACCTATGTCATAACTGACAACTTGTCAAACCGCCACGGTCCATCTGGGTCCGAACCACCGTTCCACTTCCTGTAGATGCAGCAGTGTATAGAACACAATGTGTTTTCTTCGGAAAACACAATCAGACACAACTGGGCGCGATATATATGATTGTAATCAACTGTTCCGACAGAGCAGAATGCCGGCAAGCATTTTTAAACTATTCCGCGATCGTCTGAATATTGAGCTACTCTTTTAAGCCGTATTATGTAGTTGTATACGCTACAAAAGAGCGTACCGCAACTTAACTGGTATATCTTGTTCCAGCAAAAATAAATATACCACTCAAAAGCTTTGTCTGTTTAAAAAGCTGACGATATTACTCTCATAACATTTGTACCAGCGTCATTGAATTGCGTACCTAGTAAGCAAGTGATCAGCCGCAGCTATACTAAAGTATTAGCACTTTGCAATGATGTCTTTAAATATGCTAACAAACAGGAATTAAATCAAACAGTACATATATACAATTTGGTACTCAGTCCGACGTTAACACTCTATAATACTAACCAATGTCATATGAATTAAATTATATCGGAAAAGCCAACTGCTCTTACCAGGACAGAAACTGAATTTTATAATCGATTCGGCTTTAGTATGGGATGCAAGCAAATTTTAACATGGACTACAGACGTTACATTTACTAACTGGGCATTTTTAAATGCAAAATTCGGTGAACCGTCATTTGGGCTTGCGACACTTGGGCGTACGACACCTCAGCGTCCGCGACGCTAGGGCGTCCGCGACGCTAGGGCGTCCGCGACGCTAGGGCGTCCGCGACGCTAGGGCGTCCGCGACGCTAGGGCGTCCGCGACGCTAGGGCGTCCGCGACGCTAGGGCGTCCGCGACGCTAGGGCGTCCGCGACGCTAGGGCGTCCGCGACGCTAGGGCGTCCGCGACGCTAGGGCGTCCGCGACGCTAGGGCGTCCGTGACGCTAGGGCGTCCGCGACGCTAGGGCGTCCGCGACGCTAGGGCGTCCGCGACGCTAGGGCGTCCGCGACGCTAGGGCGTCCGCGACGCTAGGGCGTCCGCGACGCTAGGGCGTCCGCGACGCTAGGGCGTCCGCGACGCTAGGGCGTCCGCGACGCTAGGGCGCCCGCGACGCTAGAGCGTCCGCGACGCAAGGGCGTCCGCGACGCAAGGGCGTCCGCGACGCTAGGGCGTCCGCGACGCTAGGGCGTCCGCGACGCTAGGGCGTCCGCGACGCTAGGGCGTCCGCGACGCTAGGGCGTCCGCGACGCTAGGGCGTCCGCGACGCTAGGGCGTCCGCGACGCTAGGGCGTCCGAGACGCTAGGGCGTCCGCGACGCTAGGGCGTCCGCGACGCTAGGGCGTCCGCGACGCTAGGGCGTCCGCGACGCTAGGGCGTCCGCGACGCTAGGGCGTCCGCGACGCTAGGGCGTCCGCGACGCTAGGGCGTCCGCGACGCTAGGGCGTCCGCGACGCTAGGGCGTGCGACACATGGACGTCGGCGACACTTGGGTGTCCGCGACACTTAGGCGTGCAAAAACCTCGATGTTTGCTAAACTTGGACGTCTGCCACACTTGGGCGTGCGACACCTGGTTTCTATCCTGCAGAGTTTCCTTACAAATAGCAGGTGTGAAAATCATAATAATGTCGGCGGAAGAACATTAAAAATATTGCGTGGGTGTACTATGTAATCGCAATTCTATTTTTGCGTTTCTTTCGTTCTGTGCTGGCTTTGTTTTCATTAGCTGTTTTTCACAACAGGGGTGCTGCGATTTTAGGTATAATGTGGGGTGAGCTTGTCAAGTTTCATTTAACTTACTGTTGCAATCAAGACCAAATCAGCGAAGACGTGACAAAGATGTATTGCTGTTGTGAAAAGTGGAAATATTTTAAAGAGCAACTGCACACGGCGATAGACACAGGCTATGTTATTGGTGTGGTCGGTGAATACACCAATCCAGCTGACCCCCGCGGGAGCATGTTTATTAGTTTAGCTTTTGCATCTATAACATTTCGAATAGTTAGAACGATCTTAAATTTTAAACCAGCTGTGCACTTCTACAATTGGCTAGCGACAATGAAGTTCCTCTGTGACAGAAACCCGTGATGCTATAAACTGGTACGAGTGTCCCGGACACCCAAGTGATCGCGGGAGCTTAAGTTTAGTGCGTCAAAGTGTCGCGGACGCCTACTTGTCGCACGCCCAAGTATGTCTGACGCCAAGGTGTCGCAGGCCCCAGTGCCGCACGCCCAAAACTTAGAACCCAAAATTCAGATAATTTCAGTTGATGTTACTCTAGATAATACCACTGCTGCTAGTAAAATAAAAAAGACATGTTTATAATATTTACGTTCTTGTCAGAAGTTAACACGTATGACGTTTTAAAGACGATATGGAATGTCATCTCGAAGTTCCGTGTTGAACTCTAAGTCAGCACCTGTTTGTAGAATTTAGTATTTTTGTTCCAGTAATTATATGTGCTCATGATGTATTGAAACATTACACATAAACATGACCTAATGTTTCAGTTAAGTCTATCTGTTTACACCTTTACAAGATCCATAGTTTTGTCAAAGAGGCATAACATCTGTAACTTTTTCTTTGTTTGTCGAAGCCATGCCCCATTATATTTCTAACAATATACACTAACATCACTAACATAGGCTTGCATGCATGTATCAAAAATGTGGCCGAGTTTGGGAACGCGTTCTACAAATAACATCCGAAGGTTTGGGATGGTTCACGCACATCTATGGCTTAACATTTCAAATTGTTTATCTCTACTCTAACGACTCTATGGTCCCCACAGAAAAATAGGCAAAGATAGATAACAACCATTAACCAAGTTATGATGACAATGATAGAAATATATGGCTAAAATTGCACCCTGAAGAATACCGCAAATCCAAATAAAAGCTTGGTGAACCTGATTCGAAATGTTCATTTCAATGTAGCTGCTACATTAATTATAAATAATAAAATTATGTAATTAATTTAGTATTTTTAAATCTTTTTATGTTGATCAAATCTTAAGTATTTGTCATCCAAAATATCAATCTATCAATCAACTTATTTTAAAGTAAATACATTTTGAAATGTGCACTTGATAATTGCACAGCATTTACAACATATGAAGCGCCTACTGTCGCTGTCCTTTAGTAGCCGTAAAAACCTATTGATGCTTAACTCCTCCAATTAGCACAACCACGGCAGCGCATATTCGGACTTCGTTGTGCTTATTTAATTTATTGTCTGACGAATATTTTCGCGTTCGGTTTTATTCCCTGTCTCCGTGATATTTCTAAAGGAACCGATGCACCTACATACACAGGTCAGCAGTTGGCGTATGGCTCTTGCCATCTAATAGACCGGTTCTGTCCGTGCCGCTGGCTTGATATTGCCAAATATTGCACGAAACACAAACTAATTCGGGCGTTAAAGGGTTAAATAGAAAAGAATTTTTATAATATGTCTGATTGAAAATAGTGTTTGTATATTAATTTTGTGCAGCATCCTCATAATCCTGAAGGCAATATGAACCGTCGAACCATAGCATAGATATTTACTGATATATTGCAATTTTGTCACTCTTATAGGCTGTTTAACATTGGAAACAAAGAAAGTATTGACCTTCCATTGCTTTCTTTCTGCCTGCCGAAGCAACTGGACGATCTTGTACTATTGCAAAATCACTAGTTTATGGTGACATACTGTCAGAATATTCAAACAATGCTTTTGATATTCAGTGAAAAAATCTTTCCGTCAACACACAGGTAAGTAAAACTGTCGAAATTTCAGTTAATACTATGAGTTATATTATTTATTTTGTTAAATGCCGCTCAAGCTGAACAATGGGTCCTCTGCGAATTCAACACCGGTCGGCCTTCTGCATGATCAGCAGATGTGCTTACCACTACACCATGGATCCGCTTGAAATTGACTTGAAATTATTGATGTTATTCTGACTAGCGAATTAATGATTTCGCTAGGAATTATGACTATATTGCGTGATCACTACAAATACATTTTCATGCTATGAGGTATGCAGTTACCAATACTTAGCTTAACATATTTCTTATAGTACTTAGAAACTTGTACTCTTGTTAGAACTGGCAGTTGAATACATTTGGTACTTCAATAAACGTTTATATCTTATATTTATACAACTGAACATTCTCGATAAATTTTGAACACAATCCAAGTCATAACCAATCAACTATTTTGCATAATTTAATTAAAGACTTAATAACTTTGCCAAACTTATACATTTACTTATAGCAACAACTTTACATTACGTCCACAGATTTGAACCATTTCATAAATTTTCTGACTACGACAGTTCGAATTGCATTTTATATAGTAAACATTACATTTTCACCGCAGAACACGTCACGCTCAGTGACGTTCCAATCACTTCACGGCAATAATTAGCGCTGTAGGAACTTTAAATTATTTTAAATCTAGCTACTAAACGATGTCGTAAGCTAAATCAGACAACGTTGTGTTAATCATTTTGATATTTGATATATTTGAAATAGAATTATATTCGATGTCGCTTTCGAGGGTTATTTTTCTGAAAATAGCACGCTTAATTCGTGCCTTCAGACAAATGGTCGTTATCACATTTCCTGACTAACTGTTTATAGAAATGCACACATCGGATAAAAATTTGGTGGTCTTACTCAAACGAGTATATGCACAGCATGTATCCATTTAGCTGTTACTAGTATTCCTACATTTTGAAACCTTAATTAGACAAAAACGAATTAATTGTACCTTTGCGGCAGCTAAGCTTGATAACAGACATTTTTATTAGTAAATTGTCTTTATATTGTCTTGTTCACCGCTCATTTGTCAATCGCCTCTTTGCATTTCATTGTATTTTATTTAAATAACGATCAGTTTTACTTCGTTTTATATGTCTAAATGCGCTTTGGTCTAATTTTTCCAGTCACAGTGCTTTTAGTTGGGTCTTACAACATTTTATTACAGTGAATTTGGTGACACGAATAACTCAAAGAATGAACGAATGTCGTTTGAGGACTTAAAATCTTTAAATCTGCCA
This sequence comes from Trileptium ribeirensis, assembly GCA_030248225.1. Classification (NCBI taxonomy): domain Eukaryota; kingdom Metazoa; phylum Nematoda; class Enoplea; order Enoplida; family Thoracostomopsidae; genus Trileptium; species Trileptium ribeirensis. Next base: position 16,760 of record JASANE010012971.1, read on the forward strand.
TTTACAGGGGACTAATGTTCTTTTGACACTTGGACTACTTGCTCCACGACACAATCCATTTCACCCGCGAAATCTCGATTTTACACTATTTTACGTCATAAACCATGTAAATTAGATAGTTTTTGCCGCGCTACATGAGTTTTGGCCAGGAACTGTAGGCGTAGTTAAGGACCGTTATCAATTGCTCCCTGTCTTCTTAGAATGTAAATATATATAATACATTGCTAGCCCTTTCCCATACATATTTCTTGAAACATTTAATTTATTGCTTGGCACTAGCTTCATTCGGTAGCGCATTTAGTAATTTGATAATGAAAACTAGTGGAGTACGGTCTGCAAGCCTTGTCGTATGAGGATTGACATCTAATAATTGAGGTCGGCGCTGTCATCTGTGGTTAGCGATACTATTTTACTAATAAGGTATACCTCGCGGCCGTTGAAATACATGCGATTAGGAAGGTTATAACCGCAAATTTGCCGAGGGCAAGTTACGCCTGGGCAAGATGTAGTTAAAGTACAAACAAAATTGTAGTACGAGATAAGTTGTTGTGTATATGGATAATTAAGAATCATAGGGATGGCTCAGCGCTGTAACTTTTTCAGTTTTTCAATATTATATAGATATGAAGCAGATCAGCTAGGCGTCGCGTAATCGAAAAGCGTACGAATATATTGAACAGAATTTTAATGCAAGATTGGCACTGATTGCGTTCTACAGAACAATTGTTTGAGGATAAATATCTGGTAAACCACCGTATGTATGGCTTATTGAATTAATATGGCTTAGGATATAGTTAATCCAAGATGTTTATAAGATTCCGTCAATAATATTTGTATATGATCGTTTATATAATGGGTGTGACGGTGAAATATTTTTTGGTATATATACAGCATTGGTCTTTGACGGGCTAAACGACATTCTTCAGTTGGTTGCCCAGGAGTGAGCCTAACTTAACAGGATATTTAACAAAATTGGCAACTTAAACTGATACACTTTCATAGCAACATATACAATACTAGAACGGATTCATGGATGTGGCTAATGTTAGGTTTCACATAAACGGTCAAGATATCTTGCTCACACCTCGCGCATTGCCAAGCAGTGGTAGAGCAATCCAATTTTTGAGGCGTAAATTTCAAATTTTTTGGATCTTACTAAGTGTCAGTTTGTGTCGATTATCCCAAATTTGTTATTCGATGTTTTACTGATTCCAGTCTATTAAAAAGCTACATTCTTTAAGCTATTCACTTTATAAAATTAAATTAAAAACGACAATTAATTTGAATATTACTTAGGGTATTACCGCTTTAATGCCTAACCTATATTTGGTTCTGTTGTCTTATATATTTTTGTGCTGGCTGAACAAGTAAGTAATAGTGTTGTAGCGTGTCTATTCAGAAAGTACTCACATGAACTTATATTTTTGAAAAGTTTGCTGTAGTTATAGAAATCCAAAAACAATAGCATAATAACGCTTTTCTAAACGGTGAACCGAATTACTTGCACACAATGGGTTAACAGCTTAATATGGACGAAAACTGCATGCTTCAGCAGCATTGTTACAATAAAACTCATGCCCAATGAATGGAGCTTCATTTTGAGTACAAAATATAAACCGAACTCGATACCATCGTGTTTGAGCGGAAAACGCAAACTATTAAAAGGCTCCCCAAGCATGTCTTTCATCCACAAGAAACAATGATTAAACACATACGGACATAGTACTGGTTTTTCACACAACTACAACAGTCGTGGTGGTCGGTTGATCATGAGGACTGTATTGGCTTCGGCGTAATTTAATATATTTATTACGGGCAACAACGCAACATTTATATATACGTTTAAAATTATCTCTATTATCTAATACTGTACAAACATATTCCTAGTAAGACACTTTAAGGTGGAGGAGCATTCCTTTTTGGCACTAATATTAGTACAAATAGTCGTTTTCTAAACGAGAAGCTAAAAATTGGTTGTTCTAATATTTCATGTAACTGATATTAAATGTACATGCATAAATATTTATTCGTAAACGTCAATTCAAAACTGTTGATTATACTTCAAAATACGGAATAAGAAATATCTTCGTGTTAAATCGAGGTTGAATAAAATAAAATAGAAATGTCGATCAATGATTGTTTATCTCGAAAGCTTAACTCGAAGCTTTTGTGTGGTTTTGAAGAAAAAATGAAGCATTTCCATCAATTTTTTATAATTTAGATTTCAAATAATTTATGAGTTTGAACATAATCTGACCGTATGACTCGTTTGAGTATAGATAAAAATAAAGCCTTCAAAACTTCAATAGATATTATTTTTAATAATATTTTCATTCAAAATGTTTATGAACGCGGTGAATACACTCCAGGAACCTACCGACGCCGCCATCTGCAAGTTTTCCATGCGGTGATTGACTTAGGTTTGACGCTATTCGCGTCAAATATTGTCAGTGAATAATTCTGTCTCATATTCGGCTATTATCGCAGTATTGGCAGCCAGTTTCATCCTCACCAAAACAGCCAGTCGATCATAATATCTAAAGAACACATGTACTATCGCTGAATATATCCAATAGTGTATGTCATCCGTAGACGGAATTCCAAAATATGATATACCCATTGCGGCTGAGTTTCACAAGAAACATTCCATAATCTCAACTAATATTTGTTAGCTTATTATATTATTTTCCGGTCAGAGCTTGATGCCCAAAGACTTGATCGGGACATAATGGCGGAGATCCTGGCTGGGATCCAGCTAAATAACGATAGTGTTCATAACAACGTTTTCAAGTCAGCTGTTCAGAACTGAACTAGCTCAAAAAATGTACTTGCCGTGTTCCATAAGTAAAATTGAATACATTATATAGCCTTAGTCGAGGGTAAATTTGGAAAGCAACATTTTGGGCACAATTAATATGCGCCCCGTCGGTTATCGATACCAACCAGTTTCGTTGTATTAGCAAAACATCCTAGAGTATGAGCTGTTATTAATTTTCGCTTAACAAATTTCGCAACGAAAACGTTTATACAATCTCTTAATTGTTTGGGTATATAACTGCTTTAAACGATCAACATAAGCTATTTTATCCATTTAACAGATTGTCTTGCTATCCTGTAAATTTTCTAGCAATTAACATTATTGTCCAGTGTTTAGCAAAATTACACCTTGCCGCGCCATTTTATGCAGTTTTAGGCTACAAGTTCTAGCTCTCGGGGAATCTAGTCTTATAAACAGTACTCGCAGAATAAGAATTTAATCATACTAAAAAGTTCTGAGACCAATATAGGTGGTTTTATTGTAACTAGGGAATATCCTTGCCTAAAATATTGAAGCATGCTGTTGCAATCAACTCAATTACAGAACTAATCCAATCTATTTCATTTCTCAACTGAGCAAAAATAGTCGGCTAAGTTGACCAAAAATTTATTCTGTTTTCAAGCTTTGTGGACGTGTTTAAATTTTTAAAATTATTGTCAAATGAAAGATATTTGATCAATAACATATACCTTCCCGAAAACCATCTTGATAGCTGGGATTTACAACATTAAATTACGATAAACCCTTACATGGCTAACACAATACGGGCTGATTGAATCCATCCTAGTGTCGACTAAGAATTTTCTACTTGTTGCTCTTGACACATAGCTTTGTTCATGTTTATATCTACCTTTCTGGCTTCACGATTTGACCCATGCTCAGAAAAAAACTTTTTTTCACTGTTTTACGTTTTTAAATATGTAAGTTTGGCTATTTTCTTTATAAAATCTGTTACTCCGGCAAGGATTCACGGGCGCAGCTAATGTCAAGTTTCGCTTAAGGGGCATAGTCTGGCTATATGGCTACATTTGTCAAGCAAATGTCGAAGAACTAATTTTTCAGTCTTAAGTTTCAAATTCATTCACATTAAGAAACACTAATTTAATATTTGCAAGTGTGTTGTGGCTACCGCAAATCGAAACGCTGAGAAACTATATTGTTTAAGTTTGTGCAGAATCACCGTCGATGACATATACACGTAAATTAAATTTTGGCTAATTTTGCTTTAATTGCGCCAGATGAATGATTAATAATAATAAATGAATACACTCTTAATATTCCCAAACACTGTCTTATGCGGCATCTATATATCTCTACAATTCACAACTGCTATTTCAGTCATATAACCTTCTTTTTCTATATAAACGTCAGATCGTTATAACCGCGCTTCATAAAAATAGTTCAAAATAAATGACAAACATTGTACACCCAAGTGTTTCAGCTACTTAAGCTATTTCAGACGGCCAAGACATATACACGTAACTTAAATTTTGGCTAATTTTGCTTTAATTGCGCCAGATGAATGATTAATAATAATAAATGAATACACTCTTAATATTCCCAAACACTGTCTTATGCGGCATCTATATATCTCTACAATTCACAACTGCTATTTCAGTCATATAACCTTCTTTTTCTATATAAACGTCAGATCGTTATAACCGCACTTCATAAAAATAGTTCAAAATAAATGACAAACATTGTACACCCAAGTGTTTCAGCTACTTAAGCTATTTCAGACGGCCAGAAAATGCCACGTATGATTCTGGGGTTATTAGCTTCAGTTGCCGATTGCAATATTTCATGATGCTTTAGTAGAATATAAGTGGCAGTTTGAATACAAATAGCACAATTGACATCAGGAGAAATTAATTAGCAAAATTTATTCACTATACAATTGAGGAAATATTGCTCAACCATTACTATACTACTTATAGATATATATATGCGGACCTCAAGAACGTTGCACGATATAACGTTCAAAAAATATCTTGTAGCTCCGCAAATTTACTACGACATGTTTTAATTTTGCTTGCAATCATTTTGAAACTATAACCTTTAGGGCCGATGGAAAGCAACAGCGCACACCATAAAATGCAGCCTACGAGTGTTTCGTTTTCGAATTTGATGTCTTTATTTCGAGAAATATCCTCAATTTATACCAAAAATTAACTTTGCGGCGAACTGATTGATGTCTTTTAGCAAAGTGCTAGGTACGATATATTGAATGGATAGTACAATCGTTTTATTGAATTTCGGCGTATATTTTTTTATTTCAAAGATTTATGTGCACTATACTTTATCACAGTATCACATTTGTTGTGGAAAGGGTTGGATATTAGTCTATCTATTAGTTTTTCTATGCCCGGTAATATAGATGTTATGCTAAAAAGCCGAAAACATACGAGGACCTCGGTACGGAATGCACTTTACTCCTGACTCGGCCACTGGAACGTTAAAGCTAAGACTGATGTTATTGTTTATAAAGGGCATAAATGCGAATGTGCCATGTCATGTCAAGCAATGCTCCAGGTATGAAACAAGCCACAAGCTGTGTTCAGCAACCTAAAAGTAATGAAGGCCCAAAATAAAAGTCAGCCGTTTGGACCAAATGTGGACAAACACACGGCTTAACTTATAATATTGGTATTACTGCCAAAATGTTCAAGTGTCAGCAGTCACTATGTATCCCGACATATTTGAATAATAGATACATCTATTGTAACTTTTAGTCTTAATACTACAATAAACATGTGCTCTATGTTCTGCATATTATCTCAACCTTTACGGTTTGAACAAACCTGTATATAAAGAACAGTTGTTTCCGTGAGTATGATTTTAAATGTTCGATTCGGTGATGTGCAAGTCTACCCAACAGTCATAACCCAACATCTAAGCGTAACTTAACCTCGAAATATATGCTTTATAGCGTCATACTGTTCATAGAAGGACCTTGAACAGTCTCTGCAGTAGTTTGAACATGTACTGGTCTTGTTCCCGTGTTGGAGTACTGTATTACAAGCAGTTAACTTTGGGAGTTTGTAAATTAGATTGAGCTTAGATTTTCGAAAATCAGGCTGCTACACCAAGGAAGCAAAAATGTCATGTATTACGACCGATTTTCTCTTGATGCGTCGTAACACAGATGTTCCTGGCTGGTTTGGCAGCATCTAATAAGCACAGTCATCTCTCATCAGGCCGTCAGTTTATAAGGGTATTATCCAGGCTCGAGTGCGATTTTATTCATCAGAGACAAGAAATTGACTCACAACCCTGATTTTGAAGAGTACGTAATATTTACTATATATTGTTTGAAAACTGTTGGGTTATCATCAAAATTTTAGTTTTACACGGCTGCGATAGATACTTCTGTGCTGTTTAAGTAGACCGTGAACTCAACAGTTTACATAAGCCAGATAGTGACATAATTTCCTACCAAGGTCTTTGAAGTATTTGCTGTACATCTCCGCATGCACATTTCCTATAAATCGCATCGCCCATGGCTTACATCTTTGCAGGGAAATCATAAGAATAATGGCACACAAGGTATTTATGCTTGTTAAGACCTGTCAACTAGCTGGGTGTAATAATGAAAATCAGTCATGGATAACGGAACGACAGCTTCCATAGGTGTGCACAACTCTTTAGCTCTAACAATAAATCCGAGAAACACAACACTGAAAGTATAGACTCATATAATTACAGCTGTTGAATAGCTGTAAACGTGCCGTCAGTCGCCTAGAATTACAGTGTTCGATGTTGGAAACATGACCATTTGTATCTTGGTTAATGATAATAAATATTATCCTTTGCCATTCGTATAAAAATGCTAGGTTTCGCAAAAATCTTGAGATTTCATTTTGAAGAAGTTTTTGTAGAAAACACAACGCAACCGGCAGTTTTTTAATACGCAATCTACATCAACTTATAGCGAACTCTTGCACGCGATGTCTCACAAAAATACATGTATATTATTATAAATAAAAGTTTTGTTTAGCAAAATCATGCTATAAAAGGTATTTACTCCACTTCAATATAAAAAAAATCAAGCTACTTCAAAAATCAACGTTGGTAAATCGCCGACCTAGCGACACAGAACCGACTAAAAACGAGAACCGCTTATTTTCATGTGATTGTTTTGAAAACCATAAAAAAACAGAACTGATCGAAGAAAAAACAAAATGATAGATGCTGTAGAATTTTTATAATATGCTAAACATTTAACAATTTAATTGATGATAAACTATCGCAATTCTTCTGACTCGTTAAAGCTTGTGCGAATTACATATAATGCAAATATGAAAAGTGATAATTTAAATACAAAAAATCAATCCGATTTCATGTATTTCAAACAATAAAATGGTCCGAAAATTTTCTGAAATAAAATCATCAATGCAGTTGAATTTGCATTAGATAACATGAAATATTTAACCACCAATAATAAATCCTCCAATACCATGAACAATAGGATTCACATATAACACATCTTATTTAGACAAATGTAGACTAGATTTACGGTAGGCAAGACGTTAAGATCAAAATGCACTGCATATTTTTCGAGTAAAAACAGCCTCAACATGAATTTTAAGACGCCAAATTACTAAAACAAACGAATGCCATTTGATAAATCATGACAGATTTTTAAACACGATCTAAACTGGCCAATGACATAATAGTTTTTGAGCATATAGGTGACTGTTCTGTATTTCAGAGCTTGCTGCTCCTGGACGTTGCAACGATATAGCTCAATGAAGACTGTACGATTTCGAAGACAATCTCTTGTGTTTGAAAAAACACAGCACTTATCATGTCTGATATCCTGCTCAGGGGCGTCACCAAAAATTTCAACTGGGGAGGTACCCAAGCATTGTGGGGATCAACTCAACATGTGACCTGACGATAGCATGTTGAAAATATGAAAATAAATTGTGTTGCAGTTGTAAACTTAGAGGAATGGGGTTGCGCAAGTTTTACGTATGAGACTGCTCAAAGAATATTTCTAAATAAGATATGCATAATGCACTACGGAATCACTGAAGCAATGTGAAAATGTTAGCAAGTATGATGGAAACTTAGTAATATTGCACAGAAAGCTAGAAGAAAAATGCCCTGATCAAAACAGAAATACCTACAACTGATTATACCGACTTGCATTTCTCAGAACTTATTAGGAACATATAAGGACTTTAGCTTAGGCTAAAGCTTTGGCTTAGTATATCAAGAGCGACATGGCATGCAATATACGCCCCTCATGTTTATCTTCACAATAATATATCGAAATTCACACGGTTAAAGCCCGATGAATAAAAAACTGTGCTAGGTATCTCACGGCTGGATAATTTTTTTATTTAGAAAAATATGTGACATATGCTTATAAGGTGCACGATCTCTTCCACTGTTAAGTTATATATATTTATGCACGTTGGAATGAATCACACAAGAATATCTTCATTCAGAAATAACTAGCCGGACGAAGGAACGGACGGACAAGGTAAAATTTATCCGTCCGCACTTAAATAACTCTGCTTGCGTGCTTGCTCGCTAAGCAGATAATATACATACCTGATGTATATTATCAAAATCGTAACAATATTACGACGTAACATATAAAATGCATATGTTTATTCACGTAAACATTTGGTGCAAGTTTTGAACAATTTAATTTAATGTTCGCTGCGTATTTTGAAATACGTGTTAATGCAAATGCTGCTGCCACACAAGGTTTATTCAAAACTCTAACCGTTGTAATAGCCACAAAACAGACATGACGACTGCCATAATGTTAGACGCATTCAGGGTCGATATATGTTGTAGCATATCCATATATACATAAAATGCCGGTAGCTATGCAATATCTCTGAGTTTAGAGGTTTAAAATATTTTAAACATGGCAATCTTTAAAACATTAGGTTTAGCTTACGCAGGGCCATTATATATGCCCCATAAACAGATAATTGTGTTGCATAATGAGATCGGAAAAAGTATTTTTACAGTGGTTAAAAATAGCATAATAATGTATTTTTCTGCTAAATTTTTGTGCTAAGATTATTATTTTAACCCTTTCGTGCCCGAAATAATTTGAGTATCGTGCAATGTTTGACAAACTCAAGCCTGCGCCAGGGATCGAACCCGAAACGTACGGTTGAAACTTGTGTACACAAACCACTGAGCTATCTGAGAGCTGTTGCTCGGTTCCTTAAGGAACCTCACAATGCGAGCGAATAACAACGCACGTTCAAACGTACAATATACGACAAACTCAGTAAATACAACGAGTCGCAATGTGCGTTGGGTCCATTTGGACCTTACGGGCATGAGAGGGTTAGTTATGCGATTGGTTAATTTTTAATTAACCCTTTCGTGCCCGAACTAATTTGAGTATCGTGCAATGTTTGACAAACTCAAGCCTGCGCCAGGGATCGAACCCGAAACGTACGGTTGAAACTTGTGTACACAAACCACTGAGCTATCTGAGAGCTGTTGCTCGGTTCCTTAAGGAACCTCACAATGCGAGCGAATAACAACGCACGTTCAAACGTACAATATACGACAAACTCAGTAAATACAACGAGTCGCAATGTGCGTTGGGTCCATTTGGACCTTACGGGCATGAGAGGGTTAGTTATGCGATTGGTTAATTTTTAATTAACCCTTTCGTGCCCGAACTAATTTGAGTGTCGTGCAATGTTTGACAAACTCAAGCCTGCGCCAGGGATCGAACCCGAAACGTACGGTTGAAACTTGTGTACACAAACCACTGAGCTATCTGAGAGCTGTTGCTCGGTTCCTTAAGGAACCTCACAATGCGAGCGAATAACAACGCACGTTCAAACGTACAATATACGACAAACTCAGTAAATACAACGAGTCGCAATGTGCGTTGGGTCCATTTGGACCTTACGGGCATGAGAGGGTTAAAACTTATTTTATTTTATAAAATTTTATATTTAAAACAAAAGGTGAATTTGCATTTTGGGTAAATATATAGTATGTTTGAAATATCGGCGTTAAAGATTCGCCACTTCAAAGTTATATATTTCAGCTAACGGAGTTTTGCTACATTGACCGTGCCTGTATCATATATGCAGTCTTTTAATAAAGCACCATCGTTAGCATTAAAATATATATTTATTTAAATCAAGTCGCTTTGTTAATCTTTCGAAACTAGCACTTAATATGTCTCTTTGAGTGCTTTCCCCAAAACTTTCGCAGTCGTCATATGTTTTTATGTCATATGATTATTATAACTGTTACAATTTTGAAAAACCCTTGTCTGGCAGCAGCACTGGCATTAAAACGCATCTCGAAACATGGAATAAACATTAACTTAAATTGTTCTAACCTTTTTCCAAAATTTTAAGGGAATAAACACATTCATTAGTGTTGTTGCCTTAAATAATTTCCTTTACATGGTCATGAGATAAACCTCAGTTTCAGAGTTAAATTAGTGTGAAAAATAATGATGAAGATTTAACGCAACTGAGAATCTAGTGCCTAGCTGAGACTGCCATAACGTCTGAAGAGCGGAGCCAGGATCCAAGATGTGTTTGAAAAAGTGAACTCCAGTGTATCGGGAAAATCTTGGTTCGACTCTTAAAAGCTCTTTTCTAAAACAACAAACATTATAATAACAATAGATGTTACAGCACAATAGTCGGCCAAAAGCAAGAACAGACGATATTACATCGGCTCGGCTCTTAAAAGCTCTAAAAGCAATTGTACAGTTTATTTGACAGTTTGCATATGTTCTCTCTAATATTTAGTCGCAAACTTTTATTTTTGGGGCCTGCGAACTGATCCTAGCTTGTTATCGAAAGATCCGAGCCGAGTAGAGTCGGTAATGTTCACGAACAGTCGAGTTGAGCAAGAAATTGAAACACATGACTCTTTTCCACTTGTAATAAATATCAAATAAAACTTTTTATCAGTGGCGGATAAAGGGTGCAGGAATCCCGACGCGACGCACCCCAGCCCGAAACGCCGCATCCCACCTGAGGCGCCATTCTCCACTCTAGCTACCGCATGCTCCAACGCCCGCCCTCTCCCCGATAAGCTGCCACACCACCGCCCCGAGGTGTCGCCATCATAAGAGCCGCACACCCATCCCCGAGGCACCTCACCTCCCCCCCCCGCCCCGAGGCGCAGCAGCCACCGAGTTGCCGCACCTCCTCCCCAGAAGAATCGTCCCCCACCGCTCCCCTAGGCACCGCAACCACCTCTACCGTCCTCCGAGGCGCCACGTGGATCGACATTAATCATTTTCGGTTATATCGATCTGCTTACAACAAAAATCCTTAATTTTGAAAATGTAATTTTGGATTCACTGAACTGCAAACTGTATTAACCAATCGAAAATATTAAATAGTTTTATTTTAGTTAAATTAAACCTAGTTTTGCAAATTATGAAAACAGAACAAAAAGTCCGTGCGTGTTCACAATTATTTACTCAGTTCAGTAATCATTTTTCTCTTTCAAAATGGGCGTCGATCCGAGCGTGGGGGCAGAGCATTAGTCGCCTCTCCCGAATTTCTCACTCGCGGTTGAGATGACCGAAGAAAGCTCTTAAATCAGTGGTCCGGGGATCATTCATTGCCGTTTTCGCTGATTGGCCGTTTAATCAAAGCTATTCAGCTTTCACAGAATAGAACGTGCAAAAACTGGGCAGTTATGTGTCTAGAAGCAAAAATGTCTTATACCTAACTGCAGCAGGTTTTAGTCTCTAACGGCTACCTGCTAGAGAGTATTATCTTTATCGATTATCTGAAAAAACAAAAATTTCTTACAGTCATCTATAAATGATTTTAATTTGAAGTAAGAAGTCGTTAAAGATAAAAGTCAAAGTAGCCGTTTGCAAGAAACTAAAATATATACCCATCAATTAGAGACTTTAGTTTCTTGCAAACGGCTGCTGAAGAGAAAACTGCACACTTCACCTTTCGCACATACTATCTATTCTGCGAAATCTGTATTATCCGATGTGCTGACCCGTATGGTAGCAATCTCACCCACAGTGTTACATATGCTACAAGCGCGTGTTATATATGCCTTTTACGTTTATGTTTATATATTAGGTTCTGTAAGTTGAGGAGTGCAATGTCTCTGCATTGTTCAATACATATTTGTGTCCGTGACAAAAACCGGCTGACCCCTTTTTCGTGAAACTGGCAAAATTTTGGGCTGCCCCTGGTTCACTGCCCGGCGAAAAATTTATCGCATTTCACAGCAAAAACACCTCTAGTTGTCACAAAATATTGACAAACTTTTTACAAAAAAATGTTTCCAATGTTAAAAATTCGATTTTATTGTGTGAAAAAATCGTTAAAAATTTTCTTAACCCCATATAAAGATGTTTTTGCAACGTTTCTGCCCCCTCTCATTTTATTCATCATTTACCTTAAGATGTGTGCAGCTAGGGCCGAATTCCGTCACACAGTCAATTCCGGCTAGTGACAATAGGGCCTAGCTAAATCCGACCCGTCATAAATAGCTAAGCTATGCTAGTATGTTTGCATGAGCTGGAAGCGGCTATGTCTCAGGGTTTCATAGCCGGGACGGACTACTGAACAAATATTTATTAAGTTTAGTTTAGCCAACCATGTTGCAGGCAAAATATTTATCTTTAGGCTCAAAAACACAAGATTAGTAGTACTTAAAGTAAAATGCATAAATGCAGTTAAGATAAATACGTAAACATCGCTTTTATCAAAATTTTTGTATAGGCGCCTTTTACAAGCCAACCTAGTAGCAATGTAAAACACGCTCGTTCATACATGAAAATTACACTATTGTAACTGGATGGATGTTTTAGGAATATATGGTAATATATATCGCCAACTTCCATTTTTTGGCCATTTTCCATTGTGGTCATATATTTTTGGTTTTGAAAGCCGATCCAGCTCTTGTGACAATTTCTTAGCCTCGCTTTACTATTAGCTAATATTTTTGTGAGGTCTGGCTCGGTCCAAAAATGTCACATTGGCTAATCGCGGCTAGCCAAGTTTGGCTTTAGAGCCGCGACAGACCGTGACAAAATGCGGCCCTGAAGCATACATCTTAAGGTAAACGATGCATTATGCGTTATAGCAAATTCTAGTGCCACTGCTTTCAAATTGTGGGGCACCCGATTTATGTTCCTGGAAAATATTTAGCGAATGGAGAGTCCAAATATGTGCAACATTGTTCAAATGTTTCGAATACAGGAACATATATGATAGTGGGTTTGGTCTCCCTACTTTTTGGAACAGATCGACGTCCCTTGTCAAATGAAATCAACGATCAAGAAATCTCGTTTTAGATAATATAGAGTGGCCTATCAATTATATACTATGAAATAACAGAAGCCGCTCGTAAGCGAAAACAATGGCTTAATAATGTATCCTTTGTGCTAAAAGTAGAATCAGTGTAAGGCACTTGAACAGCTGAACCCATCTGATGTTGCTTAGTTTTCGTTGTATATATGTTACTTGGTACGACTTTACTTAGTTCATAAAAGACCCAACGTTTGGGGAGAAAACTGTGATAACTGCTTTTTGAACCAAAACAGACTCAATTGTTGCTATCACATGACTCAAATTTTCACACTACATGAACTTTATACTGTATACCATTAAAATTTATTTATGTGAATAAATGCTTCCGCGAGGCAGCGAAAGTATTACATTCCCATTCTATGCAATAAATCACTTGATTAACATCTATTAAGTGCTGACAGGATTCATATATTCTTTTTACCGTTACAAGTTTGCCAAACTTAACTGATGTGGACAATACCCACTTTAATATTCAAGACAAAACGTGAAAAAAATTTCTTACAGGAGCTGTTTCCATCAAACACATCTGGTTATAACTGCCCAACAGTGCAATTAATTGCAATCTCTTAAGATACATCAACATCGAATTTTGTTTAAATAAACACTTTTACCTTTATAGAGAGGTAAGTCAAAGTAGGAATAATGGGTGAACCAATTTACCTACAAATGTAATTCTACTGTCAGTATCTTGACACGGATGTACAATTGTCACCGCAGCCTTTGTCCACAGTAGTGTGATTTACGGTATCATTAATAGTTTTTCTAACCGTAAACATGTATATACATTATGCAAATTTCCGCTCTTCACATCCCTAAAAATATCGTTGCGTCAAAAATATCGTTGTGTCATAAGTTTTTCTTGATTGTTGCTAACATCCCTAAAAATATCGTTGTGTTAAAAATATCGTTGTGTCATAACTTTTTCTTCATTGTCGCTAACATCCCTAAAAATATCGTTGTGTCAAAAATATCGTTGTGTCATAACTTTTTCTTCATTGTTGCTAACATCCCTAAAAATATCGTTGTGTCATAAAGTTTTATGCCAATTGTCAATAAATTTTATATTATGTTTTGGCAGCTACTAATATACAATACAAAGCGCTTCCGCCAAAAAACCACGAATTAGTTTTCAGAAAACCAAAAACTGCCACAATCGCAGAAGGCGACAAGATACAAGATATACAAGATGACCATACAAGGCTAACGCAGTTTATAAATAAGCAATAAATACTCCTAATTCCACTTTTACTATAGTAACTCATTAGATCTCCGGTCGTTGTACAGCATTAGTGTAAATCCTTATCTCATTATAGCTTGCTTGTTGATAACCAGCGCGCAGTAGTTGTCATCATATTATATACATATATGATATCTGAAACAGGATGTCATTATTAGCATAATTATTACTATTAATTCTAATTCTGACATACATGGTTCGTAGCCCTTTGAAAGCACGAAGACAGTCTTATAATTATCGGATTTTCTTTCTCTTGTTTTCAATTTTGAGTTTTCATTTTCTTTAACCTCATAGAAAGAGAAAGCGATGTAGCACACCGTCTGCAAATAACAATCTGCTGAAAACTAAACAAAATTCATATAAAATCATATAAAATATGATGTTTTCGGTATAAAAGCAGGGTACCAATGTGGAGCCTTTGTACTAATACAAAGCCAATTCCTGTTGCATGATTGTCAACTATTCTGCTCTATTCAGAACAGATATAGCAAAATACCACTGGGGATCCCAAGAACTAATATAACATCCGATTGAGCTTACATGACTGTCAGGTATTCGGTGACTTCCATAACAAAGGCATTCTCCTTATAATTTACTCAGGTCATCGTTCTTATCACCACAAGCTCCAATGTTGTAAACCTTAAGGTGTTAGTGAAGGTTATAGTATATAAGTGCCGAAGTAAAAGATGTTAAAATGAGTCTGTAAGTATGCGACAGCGCCGTCACAATTTGTGATTTGTAATTGAGCAGACTCCAACAAGCGCAATGTTTTAAACTTACAAAATAGTGAGTAAGTTTAATCTACATATACTTGCAGATAAACACTGATGTCTGAAAAACAACGAAAACAATACCACAACCTGACAGCAGTAACAAACACATCAGTCAGTCTGATAACAAACACCGCTGGAATAGATAATGAATCAGTGACGACAAGTTTATTGCTTAGCAATATTTTCTAAAATCATAACATTCTATGATATAATGAAGTAAGTCCAAACTTATTAACTGATGCGTTACAAATCAATAAATATAAACAGTAATAATTTACACAAACACGTTTGTATCGAATGACTTGACCAGTAAAATCTGTCGAA
This sequence comes from Trileptium ribeirensis, assembly GCA_030248225.1. Lineage (NCBI taxonomy): Eukaryota > Metazoa > Nematoda > Enoplea > Enoplida > Thoracostomopsidae > Trileptium > Trileptium ribeirensis. The sequence continues at coordinate 32,222 of JASANE010012971.1, forward strand.
ATGAGTCAATAGATATGCTTCGGCTTATGACATATAAGGGTGATGCAAGCTGATAAAAAGGAGGGTCGAGTGGAGGGCTGTTACGATGGGCCGCCCCACCACCAATTTTTGAGAAAGAGACATCGTTAGAAGGACGCCTCCCGAATTTTTCATGTATCGCCCCAGACTGGTGCTGCGTACTACGCCTCTGAATAGATATAACATAAACATAGTAAGGCCTAATTATATTGCGGGCGGAATGTCTTATCTTATTTAGTTATAAGGTACGAAATTATTGCTTTGTTATTTGCGGTTCTGGAAATTGCGACCGTATAACTTTTTGTTAAAATGCTAAAATTTGTATATAACCAATTCCACATGTCGTAAAATTTTTAGCCCTCAAATTAGTTTCATTTTTTAATTTATTTACAGTTTCTTCAGTGCTTTGCTTAAGCTAAGACACGCTCGTTCACATTGGTCAAATTTTGAGTTTTCCTTTGGTGAGAGCGATATTTTAAATGGTGGGTTCTTCAGTGCTTTGCTTAAGCTAAGACACGCTCGTTCACATTGGTCATATTTTGAGTTTTCCTTTGGTGAGAGCGATATTTTAAATGGTATGACATAAAATATTTTTTTACATTTCGAGCATAGTTCTATCTAAATATGCTCCTCGGAAGACCACTGGGTGTTTTGCTCTGCAGAAATTTAAGAAGGCCAATTTTATTGAGTGTCGCTCAATGCTTCGCTCTGTAAAAATTGTGCTGATCTACCAAAGCTGTGATTTTATGGAAATCTACAAACTTATATGATGGTGAATTTATCTAAGTCATTGCGGAAGCATGACTTTGAAAATAGGTCTAGGGATATTTTCTCTCTAATTTTTGTTTGTTTATAGTAAAGATTGGACACAACTGAAATATATATTTGTTTATAGTAAAGATTGGACACAACTGAAATATATATTATGATTATGATTACTTGTAACTATTATTTGATTAATTAACTGCATTAAGGGTAGGATAAAAATTACTCGAACACAAAAATTACCTGAGGGTAATTTTAAGAATACGGGCCCATATTATATGTAGCGCAGTTAATTCCGCTTCACTTCCGCTTTTCGAGAATGCAGATGCAGTGACCGGGGTAAAATGCTATGCAGAGTTGGGAAGAAACGAAATATGTTAGATATGATTATGGTAAAAGTTTAGTGAAAAGTCCTTTTTAATCAGAGTTAAGATCTACAGGATTATCCTGGATAAACATAACATTAGGTAGGCGGATAAATATAATAGGTAAAACTGACGGTTTACCCTATATATGACTGACCATATGACAAACCAACATAAAAGCTGTTTGTTGAACACAGACAAAATCAGCAGCTCGCCAAATATGAAGCCACTAGCCGACACATATATCTTATATAGATATGGAATCATCTGCTAAGAATGCGGAAGTAAAATCGATAAATGCTTTCAGCTATCTGACAACAGGTTTGAATAAAGCGACAGCGTCGCGGTAAATTATTTGGCTGAAGAGTTAATTTACCTCTAACGGTGCTGTGCTCTGATCTACTGGGAAGAAAAACTTAGTGCCGAAATTTAATAATCGAATCATCATACGTAGGAGATGTTTCACAAATCAAACTTGTTTGATTATTAATATTTCCAATATGTATACCTAATAAGAATAAAATTATTTAGTAATATTTGACTTTCAATTCAGGTTTGTCCACCGTTCTAGTACTTATCCGCCGACGACTTTGTGTGTGTGAAGCTCCAACGATAGGCGATACAGACAGGTGCTGAATGAGGTATATAATGTCTATTTGTCGGCTGTCAAATGGTCTGCTGGTTTGATTTCCATGAAAGTGCTTATGATTCGTTTGTTATCAAAATCTAGTAGTGAGCGACTGAAAATATGAAGAATGCCGATTAATAAATATTAAATTGATATTAAGTAGACAGACGGACTGTGGTTTGAGCTTCAATGATTTAGCATACGAAATTAAAAAAAGGAACTTTAATTCTTCACTGATAATCATAAAGATTTTTTTGTGTGCACTAAATAGTCGAATTGAAATTATCACCAACCAAATGCAATTATATAATTCTAAATTTGACAGTTCGCATCGACACGCTTCAAATTTTGAGCTCAAAATATTAGCACATAATCTGAACAGAATCTGAGAAATCTGGAAATTAACACGTGGTTCACAATCTGAATGCCATGCCTGATTAATATTAGAACTGACAAATACATTAATCCAAGCGTCCAAAGCAAATTTTACAATCTTTCATTCTCCGGTATCATCTTTGTTATTGATTGATTGCGCAAAACACATTTTATTCCTGGACAACATAAACTAAGCAACTAACCCTAGGCGTAGTGCAATTAAACTAGCCTTTTTCCGCTAAGTTTATACAACTATTCTAAAACAGTTTGCATCTTTCATTGCAATTTTTATTAAAGCAAACGAAGCCGTCAAGTCTCGAACCCTTAAATTATTACCAAAATTTGGCTCTTAGTTATCGTACAAAAGACATATTTAGTGTTACCGATACAAGCCTATTTCATTATCAAGTACCCCGAGGTTTTGTAAAAACCATAATTTTATTACTCATTGTATCGAGAACAAACTTGCTACAACAATCTTAATACTATCCTTAGACGCCTCAGTCGCACGCTAACTAATGATATATACGTTTCCTGAAATTCTTCCAATTCTCTAACTTTTAATATTTGACATACAAGAAATGTATAATTGATTGCACAAAATATAAAACCCGAAAACATTTAAAGTAATCGCTAGATTTAAACCAACTTACGCCACATTTATTTCCTGTTTTCAATTCAGGAAATCCGCCTTATATATATAATACCGGCAAGTTCAGAGCATTACGCACCAAATATTACAAATAAAGAGTACTACTGATTTAAATATAAAAACTGAAACCAAATATATTTTGAAAACTTACAAACTTCAATTCAAAATAAATTTCCTGTTTAGGAAAATGTCCACGCAGAAAGGCCTTCTTGTGAACATATATGTATGAATTACAAATACATATTACATGTTATAGCGTTCATTTTAAACGCATACTACAGCAAATGTTCCATGTGTACGTGTATAGGCATGTATATATGTGTATATTTTCATAATGTATAATACATATTTAGGAATTCACATGTTCGTATATATGAATGTTCTGCCCAATTAAAAACAGATATATATTTGCAATATACTTTTTGAATTATAAAGTGAATGTTTTCTAAACGTGTACGCAGATGTGTTTGGTCTTTCCTAGAAACCACCAGTCCGAAATTTAGTTTGAAGATACAGCGGAAATTTTAGTACCATTCCACTCAGCTCGACAAGGCGGTTGACAAAATATCCATTTCGTCATTTATGTTTTTTCGATTTTTAGGTTCCCAATGACCTTAGAATCATAAATGTTCGAAAAAACTGTTTTCTCGACAACTATATAATTTTAAGTGCTTTTCGAACCGCGTTCAAGAGCTGAGTCGAACAGTGGTAAAAAGTTCAATCGCTTCGGGGATTAACGACTTAGGCTAAGGCCTAAGCTTAGCGTTAGACTTCGTAGTTCATATAAATGGCAATTAATCCTTAACCCGTTATCCGATGGTGTTGATTTTAAAACCATTCGAATGAGTTTATCAGCGTGGTTCTGAAGGTATAAAGTTACATGTTTATTATGGAAAAATGTTTTTGAAACTTTTAGGTACCAACGGGGGGACCGTTGAAACCCTAAAAAATCGAAAAAAAATTTTTGTCACAAATATTGCCGATATGGGTATTTTTTAGTCGAGCTGATTGTAATGGTACCTAAATTTCCACTGTATCTTCAAAATAGAGCAGTTTCGGGCTGGGGAAGTTCTATGAAAGACTCGATCTGCACACATTCTTTTATACAAAAGTACTAGTATATCTAAACATATATACGTTCAAAAATTTGTACGCATAGTTGTGACTAGCTAGCTCAAATGAGTGCGACAGCACGAAGTTTGAACGAGTTACCATACGCACAAATCTGTCAACGCAGTTAGTACTGTCTTTGCTACTATTAACTTGTAATATAGTTTGGCGTGATCTCAGAGATTTCGTATGCACGGCTTTCACTATGCAAACTATGTCACATATAGATATATACGATGCTACATGTGCTTAGAAACGATAGTGCAATAGCAACACTTTGTATCTTGATTTTCCCCAATTTAATACAATAATTATATTTTAGAAACACTTAACTATTTTGGTTTGATATAGAACTTCAGTATCGTTGGGTTGGTAATGTTCATTTAAATAGGCTCATAGTTCAAACGCGTCTGCTCTGGCAAAATGTATCTGCTCTGTTAATACACTGGGTGTGATGAAATACTGGTAATTATTCAGGTCATGCATTATTTGAAGTAGTATAATGACTAAAATTCTCTAAATCTAAATTCTCGAAAGCGAGCATTTAAATTTCAAAATTCTCGAAGTAAATTTAAATTTACTAAATCTAAATTCTCGAAACCCAGCGTTTAAATTCCTAAATTGTCGAAGTAAATTTAAGTTTACTAAATCTAAATTCTCGAAACCGAGCGTTAAAATTTCTAAATTCTCGAACTAAATTTAAATTTACTAAATCTAAATTCCCGAAACCGAGCGTTTAAATTTTCTAAATTCTCGAACTAAATTTAAATTTACTAAATCTAAATTCTCGAAACCGAGCGTTTAAATTTCTAAATTCTCGAAGTAAATTCAAATTTACTAAATCTAAATTCTCGAAACCTAGCATATAAATTTCAAAATTCTCGAAGTAAATTTAAATTTGCTAAATCTAAATTCTCGAAACCGAGCATTTAAATTTCAAAATTCTCAAAGTAAATTTAAATTTACTAAATCTAAATTCTCGAAACCGAGCGTTTAAATTTCTAAATTCTCGAACTAAATTTAAATTTACTAAATCTAAATACCCGAGACAGACCGTTTAATTTTCTAAATTCTAGAACTAAATTTACATTTAATAAATCTAAATTCCCGAAACCGAGTGTTTGAATTTCTAAATTCTCGAAGTAAATTTAAATTTACTAAATCTAAATTCTCGAAACCGAGCGTTTAAATTTCTAAATTCTCGAACTAAATTTAAATTTACTAAATCTAAATTCCCGAGACCGAGCGTTTAAATTTCTAAATTCTCGAACTAAATTTAAATTTACTAAATCTAAATTCTCGAACTTATCGGAACCGAGCTGTATGATTACCGTGCGTTTTTCGGTTAAAATTTACTAACAAATTTTGGAACAGCTTTACCTAAGCGGTATTTTGAGTAAAAATATTTGAACTTATGAACGCACGGCATCATTTCAAAAATCGTGCATTATCCAATATGAACATCAAGGTATCAGCGATTCACTTTGATCTGACGACCAACTCTCAAAACGACCTTAGCAGTAAAACTCGAATTTAATTTAGCTTTTAGTAACAATGTTTTGGGCAGCAAAAAAAATCCCAGCCACCAATAATGCTATGTTGTAACTCGAACTATCGCAATTCAACAAACAATTATAATTAAAAGAGGCATCAAAGATAAAACGCTATGGGACCGGCCGACGTACAACTATCATGTTACTCAAAATATATATATATATATTTAAGCTTGGTCTCCTATATACGTATCCCAGTCTCCACATTTTTGCAATCATAATAAATAGTACAAAATAATAATGGACAGCTATTAATAATATTATTATCTATACAGTAAAGCAAACATTCAAAGCTTGCTAAATAATGTCAAATGGTCAATTAAATATACATATTTACGTATCTATGTGTATATATATTTATATAGTGCAATACAATATACCCTTGGATCGCAACCTGTGTTGAGAGTTGGGCGCGGCTGCGTCAAAAACGAAATATAATAACAATAATGAAAGCAATAAGCTAATTGCCTTTTATATATCGGCAACTCCTAAACTATACTTTCACAGATCTGCTTATTACTACCAAAGTTACCGGATGGAACATGTCAAATATTTCCCATACGAAGTAGTATTATTACTATGGATGTCTGATGCATGAAAATATTGGAATGTAAACAGTTCGTTTTTGAGATTTTAATTGTGGCGGTGGCAACGGATGTAACTTTGGTATTTTGACTATTATATTAGATGATCATTACCTGAATCCTGAATAACTTAATGATTATATCAAACTGTGGGAATAATTATAATGGAGATTGGTGTTATGTGTTTTATAATTGTTTTGGAAATACAATATTTTTGGCTGTTGAATATATTTCGGTCTGAAGTATTGATGAATGGACTGAGGATCGAATAGGTTGTGTGCTAGTCAGACAAGCTTTGTAGGCTTTAATAGCCTTTTGTCTAAATCGATTGATATTTGCACTTGCACTGGAGCCTAAAGCTTTGACAATATGGACAGAAATCGCATAGTTTTCTAATCAACTTATCTTCGTATCTTCGAAAAAATTAAAGTCCAATTAAGATTTTGGCTTAGTTCTTATAAATCCATTCAAGTCAGCCATATAGTGTTAAGTCGACAAACATTGTATACTAAGTGTTCGCATTACTTAACTATTGTTCATGTGAGTAATATCTTGTCAGAAACAAGTTTGTGTATTGAGTTATATTTTTTAAATAATAGCAAAATTAGGAACCTAAAAACTATATGGAATATAATTAAAAATATACAAATAAAACATTGCACAATAATACAACCTTGATATAAACTTGAAAATCAACTTTTACATTACTTACCTTTTTGTTTAGGAGAATTAGAAGAATTTGAATAATGGAAGCGTCACCGAAACCTTTACGATAGCTCGTGGTTATACCAAAAATCCAATGTTTCTTTCTAAAAAGTCTTGATGAAATTTTATTTACTCAATTATTAATATATTAACAAAAGATATTTATATGATTAATTATGTGCTAACATAAAATATTTAAGTTAAATATATCTGATTATTTGTTTCTTAAAAATTATAGTAATTCATGTAATATGTAAGCGACAAGTGTACCAGCTAGACTATTTTGACCCCAAAAATACTTAAAAATTATAGTAATTCTTGTAATATGTAAGCGACAAGTGTACCAGCTAGACTATTTTGACCCCAAAAATACTTAAAAATTATAGTAATTCTTGTAATATGTAAGCGACAAGTGTACCAGCTAGACCATTTTGACCCCAAATATACTTAAAAATTATAGTAATTCTTGTAATATGTAAGCGACAAGTGTGCCAGCTAGACTATTTTGACCCCAAAAATACTTAAAAATTATAGTAATTCTTGTAATATCTAAGCGACAAGTGTACCAGCTAGACTATTTTGACCCCAAAAATACTTAAAAATTATAGTAATTCTTGTAATATGTAAGCGACAAGTGTACCAGCTAGACTATTTTGACCCCAAAAATACTTAAAAATTATAGTATTTCTTGTAATATGTAAGCGACAAGTGTACCAGCTAGACTATTTTGACCCTAAAAATACTTAAAAATTATAGTAACTGTTGTAATATGTAAGCGACAAGTGTATCAGCTGGACCATTTTGACCCGAAAAATACTTATAAAACGACTTTATGGATTGAACTTATATAAGGCTGTATTCTGAAAGCGCAGAGCCAAGATTGGTTGGCGTTTTCTGATTACATCTTAGGAACAAATATAATTGACGTTTGGACTAAAGCTTGAAATATCGAGAACGTCGCAACTCCAACTTTATTGAAACTTGACAAAAGAATTTGGTTCAGTACGACGTCACATAAGGCATCACCCTCACTTTTTTTATTAAAAAATTTACGAGATTTGCGAAGTATATACTATTATTATCTGCAAATGTTTTTGTTTTTATTTTGGTGAACAAAAATCCAGGGAACCATTGTATCAAATTTACGTAATTGAAGCATGAAACCATGAAATGCCACACAAATTATTGCCCAATTGTTACCCAATTGCCTTGTCTAACCGTATCATGCGTTTCACGCAGACCCACAGTTGCGATTTGCTCAAAACACGCGGTACCATCGTTGCTTAAGATGTCGCCATGAAAATAGCAGTCAGGCAACTTTTCTTCGCGATATTTATGTAACATTATTTGAAGATAAACGAATAAAATAGTTACTTTAGCTTCCTATCGTAGACGCAAAAATTTTGTCCGAAAATATTTTATAAAGTCAATTAATCAAAATTTTTGAACGTCTGAGCGAATCTTTACGATCAGCATAACACACGACTGTACCACCGGTGCTTGTATCTATTTTTATTAGAGGTCGAGACGATAAATCAGACAATTTATGTAGTATTATTTGAAGATAAACGGATAAAATAGTTACTTTATCTTCCTATCGTAGACGTGACAATTTTGTCCGCAAATAATTTACTAAGCCAATTGATCAAAATTTTTGAACGTCTAAGCGCATCTTTACGATCAGCATAAAATACGACTGTACCATCGGTGCTTGTATCTATTTTTGTTAGAGTTCGGCACGATAAATCAGACAATCTCTGTCCCCGATATTTATGTAACATTATTATTTGAAGATAAACGGATAAAATAGTTGTTTTAGATGTCTGCCCTGTCATCGCAGTGAAACGTTTTGTCCTGGAAAAATAATTCACTTGGGTTAATTTTTGTGACGTGTAATTGATTGATGACAACGCTGTATAAACTTGACAACATACGTACGTATATTAAAAATTAAAAAAATTGATGAAAGTAACATTTTTCTTCTTCTGACATGTGCAGCTAGTTAGGGTTTATTTTTAGATGAATGGATGCGGTATTTAAAATAAATCGTTTGTCCCTGTTCTTCCTGTTCTATTATACTATTCTAAAGTATTTGATATTTGAAAATATGGATATGTGGAGCAATGTTCCATGGACGTTGCTACAATATTTACAAGCTCTCGATACCTTGAGATATTTATTTTCATACAGATGAGTTTCGCTATAGTTATTTTACCCTTTTCGCGACCGAATTAATTTGTGTATCGTACAACGGTAGACAAAAACAGTATCGCATAATGCATGTATCAAAGTGGCGTACTCAAACTACTGAGCTATCAGGATTTATTATGTCCATAAGGAATCACATATCGCGATTGAATAACAAGTCACTTGCAAATGTACACCATAAGACAACAAATTATGTTATGACAATGCTTCACAACGTGCACTGATCTTATTTGATGCCGCGGAAAGGGGGATGGGTTAGATGTTCAAAATAGACTGGCCGTCAATGTTGTTCAAATGCTATTTGAAAAAAAACGAATATATTTGTAAAGCGATGTGCTAGCGCTGCGCATTTAGGAAGCTCCGACGTGTTATAGCGACGGCTAAGTTCGGAAAACATAAAACCGTTCTGCCGTGAGCTACAATATCGTCTGAAAGCACAGTAAATGAACTAAGATAAATTTGCTTATTTTTGCTTTCAGATGTTTGATACCCAGTCTGGTTTACAGGGTAGACAAATAGATTTGACAAAAAATTTTGAACGAAAAAGTGTTTAGTTTGCTGAGAATTTATTCTGGAACCTCGTTACCCAACCAGCTTTACAGTCTAGAGCTATAGATTTTGGCAAAAAATTATATGTAAAATGTTGTTAATTTGTTAAACACGCATGATGGAATTCTGATACTCACCTAACCATATTGTGTAGTCCCCTAGTTTTGGTACAAATTTTAAGTCTAAAAAGATCATCAATTTATTACGGACACCTGCTGAGACCTTGATACCCACCCAGCTTCACTGTCTAGGCTCCAACTTAGACACACAATTAAATCGAAAAATTCTTACTTTTAACATCCACATCTACTCACCAAACGCTCGTCTGGGACTTTAAATCTCCTAAACTAACTACAATGAGCTGAAGAAAAGTCTTATTAATCAAAATTATCGTCCAAAACAGTATATTACCAAAACTTTTCGGAACAAAAATGATAAAACTGCAGATGATCGTTTGGTAGAGTCTCCAAACACTAATACGACTATACTACAACAACCGGTTTTAAAACGGTTCTTTCCGCAAGTCTCCGACGTATTATTTATTCCTATTTTTATTTTTAAATAAATTTCGATATACTGATACTGTAAAACACATTTTTACTCTCATTTCCTGGCTATATCATTGGTGGCCATAATCAAAAAGAATTGTTCGGTATTTTATACGATTAGATGGGTTTTAAAAAGCATTTTTGTGGGTAGAAAGACAGTCCAGAAACTATTTTAAAATTAAAGCTACTTCAGATTTGGTAATTTGGCTAACGAATTATTTTATCGTTTTAGGACCGATATAATCATTGAGACGTAAGCGAAATGCACACTACGCCGTTCTTGACATACTAAGTCTAAGCCTTACCCCAAGCTTCGAACCTTATGTAGCACTTAGACTAAGCTTTAGCCTAATTTGCGAGGAGCGGGGGCTACTGTTCTTTCAACAAGCTATTCCTATTTCTAATCATAGAATGTACGACCACTAATGTTGACATGACAGTTTTAAGGATACAGTAGAACTGTTCGTAATCGAATAATTCGTAGTAAAGAAAATTGGTAACCAACGATTGAATAAGATTAGCGTGATCAAAGAAAGATGAGAGTTTTAAAGCAATATTCGATACTAAATATACTTGTTTACTTAGGACTTTCTACCGCAGTGTTGAATTTACTAGTGGGTTGTTATTACAAGTTGAGCTTGTAATCACAAGGAATAAAAAGTCAATTTCAACGGTGATGGTGTTCGGCTCAACAAAACTTTCAAACAGCAAACATTGCATATAGTTGATCCCCGCGATCCAATTGTTAGTTTGTCAGTATAGGAAAAAACAGATAACTTGTTTACTTCTGATTTTCTACCGCATGTTGCATGTACTAGTGGGTTGTTATTACAACTTGAGCTTGTAATCACAAGGAATAAAAAGTCAATTTCAACGGTGATGGTGTTGGGCTCAACAAAACTTTCAAGCAGCAAACATTGCATATAGTTGATCCCCGCGATCCAATTGTTAGTTTGTCAGTATAGGAAAAAACAGATAACTTGTTTACTTCTGATTTTCTACCGCATGTTGAATGTACTAGTGGGTTGTTATTACAAGTTGAGCTTGTAATCACAAGGAATAAAAAGTCAATTTCAACGGTGATGGTGTTGGGCTCAACAAAACTTTCAAACAGCAAACATTGCATATAGTTGATCCCCGCGATCCAATTGTTAGTTTGTCAGTATAGGAAAAAACAGATAACTTGTTTACTTCTGATTTTCTACCGCATGTTGAATGTACTAGTGGGTTGTTATTACAAGTTGAGCTTGTAATCACAAGGAATAAAAAGTCAATTTCAACGGTGATGGTGTTGGGCTCAACAAAACTTTCAAGCAGCAAACATTGCATATAGTTGATCCCCGCGATCCAATTGTTAGTTTGTCAGTATAGGAAAAAACAGATAACTTGTTTACTTCTGATTTTCTACCGCATGTTGAATGTAGTAGTGGGTTGTTATTACAAGTTGAGCTTGTAATCACAAGGAATAAAAAGTCAATTTCAACGGTGATGGTGTTGGGCTCAACAAAACTTTCAAGCAGCAAACATTGCATATAGTTGATCCCCGCCATCCAATTGTTAGTTTGTCAGTATAGGAAAAACAGATAAACAAAAGAGTCATATCCACAGGCATAGGGACATGCATACAAAAGGAACCATCAAACTGGGGTATGGAGAGCTGTTGTACCAAATAAAGAAACTACAAGTAACCCTAAGATACCCTTATTTGCACAATGCGGCCTTGCTTAGGTGGTCAGAAAAATTCTGAATATTTCCCATAATTTCAGTACTATTAGAAACCACTTACTTCCGCGTACAGCATATTGCCAAGAAGTCCTAGATAAACCTGTCTTTCCGTGGATATTCATGAATAAGAACAGAACGTCTTCTCTTAGTACAAACATCAACGCTACATTCCGAGCTAAATTCATCTCAACGATAAAGCTTTCGTCAGCAAACAACCCTCGGAAATTTAGAGAAATGAAAAGTTCCTCCAACTCATTCAATATTATCCACGCGTCGTGATTTCAAATCATTGATAAATTAGGTCAGTTGTAGCTGAATGAAATCATATGAATAAATCATTCCGATGGCAAGCGATCAAACCTAGTCGTCGCTGTGGCTGAGATGAAATGAACCATCATTTTATTAAGTAATATTATGATCGGATAATCTGGTACTGATCGCTCTGAACTACCATAAATTTTCTGGGATTGTTGTAGTCAAAATAAAGTCTCGCCTGATAATTTCAATGGCCAGACACAGAGTGGAGCAGCGAGTGGCCTTTGGTGCGCCGTGAACTATGGGAAAGGAAATCTGTTATATGTTCCGCTGATAATAAATTGATAGCCTTTTTCCGTTGTGAACGGGCCAGTTTATCGTTATCGTGCACCAAACTCAGACACATTCGCCTGGTTTTATAGCGTCTCTGTGGCTGATATGTCTGTGGTTTGCTTTTTCATTAACTGCCGAAATGATTTACACCATGATGCTGTGAAAATGAAAGCCATATTGCTAAACGTGTAAGTACTAGAATACACGGGAACGAAACAATGTTAAAATAATTTAAATTAACCAGTGAGTTTCCGATTATGCTCCGAACTGTTTACTGTGCCCACAAAATGTACGCATCCGCATCCATAAATTCGAGCCGTATCTCGTTTAAGGATCGGACGTTATGTTGTTTCAAAAATGAATAAGTTAGTGCGGGGGTTCGGGAGCCGGCAGTCTCTCGATTTAGGCTTAGGCTAAGGCACGGTCGTAGGCTTAGTATATAGAGAGCAACGTATAAGAATCATATAAGAAACTTAGCTTAGACCAAGGCTCCAGCTTACGCTAAGTATGTCGAGAGCACACCGCTTCCATTTATATAAAGTTGTATTGGCACTGAATGCAAAGCCTAGATTAGTTTGCACATATTCAGAAGTAGATGGTAACATGTAATACTTCTACTTAGATCTCGGCCGTCGTTACGACTTTATTATCAAGAGTGTTAATTGTGAAAGGTTGTACATAAGATTTACATTTTGACCGAGTTTTATAGAATTGCATTCAGTGAAGGTAAAGGCCTGTTGGGTACGCATTTTTCAGGCTTAGAAAACAAAATAGTGGACGCTAGCGGGCATTTAAACTAATATGTTAATCATAAACTATTAAATATAGTACTACGTAATCACTCGCAATAAATTATGGCTACAGCTATTCGAAGACAATGTCACCGAGTTCAACTGGGTTCAACCTAGACTTGCACGCACGATGTAGAGCTGACTAAATATATTGGGCGCCATTTGAAAATTTCCTTCGACGAACCATGTACTTTGAGTCGCTAGGTGTCGCATGCATTCGTTGCTCGCAAAGACAATTACGCCCCTTCGCACCATGGGCCCGCTGTCATGAATTAGAAATTGAAGTGATCCAGATGTCTTAGTCCACTCATTAGTTATTACGAAATCTTTAATATCCTTTGGTTCTGTCGGCAGTTGCCCTCGTTGTGTGTAACGAATTGCCCGTTTGTTACTATCCGGACATCCCAGTTCAGCTTTGATATTGTCAGTTGTTTGAGCGACACCGGCAGCAAATATTTGTCCTGGGCGTTCTTTCGACGTGGCGGCAAGCTCTTTCATAGCTTGACGAACCTTTGTAACCTGTATCCGCGTATCACTGTTGGAATGGTTGTGTTCAGTCGTTAGCATGGGTCCCTCGAATTGAAGTGACGTCCACATCGAGGCTCTGCATTTGTAGGCTCTTCTTTGAGAACTCTCCCATTGTATCTTGGTAACCCTGGCAGATTTCTTCGTATACATGTATCCATCGTAACAAATTTTAACTCCACGTTTGTTATTTTTGACGACCTCCATGCTTTTGACTGTAAGTGCAGTACAATTGAAGTGACAAATGACGAACTCAGTGAAACATCTAAATGGAATTATTATATTAATTCGTTAATCATTTTAAGAAAGCGAGTAGTTTACAAGCTCTTACTAATCAATCATTATTAGTGAAAGGGGCGTAGCCAGACTTTGACTGCAAGGGAGCAAGGGGCCTTACGGGGGGGCAAGCTAACTTTACAGGGGACAAGGCAGGGGGGTAAGGTAGGGCTTTTCTCCCGTAGGGCTTTTTTCCTTAGGGCTTTTTTCCCGTAGGGAATTTTTCTGTAGGGCTTTTTTCCTACACTCTCCAATGGTCACTAATAAAAACAAGCAACGGTGACATTTCAGTAGTACGTAAATGGCAAGCAGTATAACAGACATCGTTATTTATGCAAGCGAGGGATCGAGCTGGAATGACATGCACCAATGTCATGAAGCTTTTTGGGAAACATCAAGGTCATATGAAGAGTTTGGACGCGACTATAGAGAGAATAGTTTTGAATACAAATTTTGTGAGCACGGGAATAAATTTCATGAGAAAGCTATTTCAGCCAAACATTTGGCGAGCGGGAATTGCACATAACGCCCGTATTCTGATCGTTTTTTCTTAGGTATGTGAACAGTTCGCTAAAGCAAACCGTCACCGTGACTGCTGGTACTACTATGGAATCAGATAGTGTACAGCACGTAAACATTATTCAACGCCAGCTGACAATTCGTGTGCAATTCTTTGTTCAGCCGAAATCAGCCATAATCCCACACAGCAAACAAAGTTGAGCAGGATGTCTCATATGGCTCGAGTTTCTTATGAACTTCTGGTATATTTGTATTTTAGCTTATCTAAGTAGCACAAATCTAAGTAAATTTTAACGTTGAAGAAATCAGAAATATGTTTTCGGCCACACGGCACTTGAGTGTTTGACAAAAGTCTAAAATAATACTTAGCTTTTTTGGCAAACATAGTTCTGTTAACGACAAGAAACAAATGTGAGCCGTTTCACCTAAGGTCCTACCAGCTTTCATCCAGTGTTTTTACAGCCAAAGTAATGTTTTAAAAATAGATATTCTGTTATAGCTCAAAAACTGTATGTACTTACTATTGTTAAACGCGACACTGTATGCACTGCACGACAGAAATATCACATATGCATACATATATCACAAAATATTACCAGGAATACATATATAAACAGCATTACGTCTCACGTATAACCACAAGACTAGATCTCGAGTTCACGTCGAAAACAATTTTGTAGCTTGACAGATGCGAAAACCGATCGAAACATGATAGTGCCTCGAGGGGTCGGCCTTCAGTTTCCCAAGGTGTCATCTGGTACCAGGGAGCGACGGATAGTGGTGCCCTTCGTCTCCTATGAATGCGGTGCCTGCGGCTCCGCCCGAAAGAGTGGCGCGAACTATCGGGGAAGGGGTCCATCGCTTAAGGGGTAACCCCTACCCACTTATTGAATGTATGGAGTATTCCATGATTTGCTAAACATACAAAGCCAAACTATAATAATGATTCTAAAAGTCGTTTTGAATAACATTAATGCCACAAATAATGTTTTATATGCTACATTATTAAATTTATGCAGCAATATATCTACAAAAATTGAACATTTCGATAGGGTTTTGGTAAAAATTATACGGTGCTCTAATAAAATGCTTAAGAATAATATAAATTATGACTAATTGGCGACACAAATTGCCGCCGTATCGAGAGAAAGAAGACATTTACCCAAAACGACGACGGCAAACGGAAAGAGAGACCGAAGAGAAAGACAAACAAGAAGAACCTACTCTAAAAACCATCAATCTGCAAAATAAATTAGGGCTATTATAGACACATTTTTGTCAGGAACAATGAAAAAGCTATGTGAAACGAAAAATGTTTCCCCCAAATTGGTCGATATATCACATTGAAAATTGGAGAGAGTTTAAAACAATAATTATACATTTGCTATGCAGCATTAATGAAATTGGTCCCATGTTTTAAAGTTACGTAGGCTCAATTATATGTAGCTTCAAGTTTGCTTTATATTTTTAGCTTGTGGGAGCAATAATGTCCGGTAGAACTGGTCTGCTTTGTCAGTAGATACGATTTAAGGCTCTATTTCTTATGTTATTACCATGTTCTAGAATTACATAAATAAGATCAATTATAGCCACCACTTCTTTGTTTTGACCACTTGGCAATGGAGAACGGAATGATGCTCGATGGGTCTGGTCTGCTTTGTCAATAGCTACAGAGAATTTATGACTGCATTTGTTATGTTATACCCACCTATGCTCCATAGTTACATATGTATCAATTATAGCCACCACCATTTTGTTTCGACCGCTTGGCAATGGAGAACGGAATGATGCTCGATGGGTCTGGTCTGCTTTGTCAATAGCTACACACTATTTATGACTGCATTTGTTATGTTATACCCACCCATGCTCCATAGTTACATATATATCAATTATAGCCACCACCATTTTGTTTCGACCGCTTGGCAATAGAGAACGGAATGATGCTCGATGGGACTGGTCTGCTTTGTCAATAGCTACACACAATTTATGACAGTATTTGTTATGTTATACCCACCCATGCTCTATAGTTACATATATATCAATTATAGCCACCACCATTTTGTTTTGACCGCTTGGCAATGGAGAACGGAATGATGCTCGATAGGACCGATCTGCTTGTGAATAGCAAAAATACAATTTAAGACTGTCAATAACTACAAGATTTGCCAGCAGTTAAGATATCCGATCAGTACAGATAATGTCATCTTCATATGGACTTGTCGAACAAAAAAGTCCGGCTTACTTTGATAATAATGTTTCTGCCGACATAGGGTTAAACAACTCATGGGGCTTGGGCTAAAGAAACGGAGCATTGGTGCTGTAATAAATGATACCGATGCGAAACGGATTCCTATGGCAGTAGAACTACTGAAACTGGCTACCCAACATAGTTTTTGGCAGGACTCACAAAACCTTGCAGATGTGTCATTATTAATGTATCTTTGAACCCATTTTAGCAAAATAGGTTCTTTATTTTCGCTTAGGAATCAACTTTAAAAATGTTGCACAGAGTCTATCTATCTACCTTTAGCTTAGTATGTGTTTGTTAGCTTAATTCATCGGGAACTGGCACTATTCAGATAGACTATGTATGAGTTGTTCTCGTAAACGGTGGGGCATTGTTAAAGTCATAAAGAAAAAACATGATTACACTGAATAAATACATATAAACGGTTCTATAGCTATAATGTGCTTGAAGTGTTCGTAGCAAACTCAGTGTTCCAGATGACAACACCTACGAATATAGAATTGGGTACGTTTCTTACGGCGGCCCTCACCAGCCCGAAAAGTGATGACAATGGAAGACATGGTGGCCCCCCTTCTTGCTGACGTCCGTCTGTTCAAAACAATCAAAGAATGTGATTTCAACCACTCTTTGACATCGATCGATAAAGCTTCGCTCTTTGCTGGAGCAAAGTAGTAATCTTTGCGTAAACAAGCCTAAGAGCAATAATAATTAGGTATAATAATAAAGTCCAAACTGGTTTTGCGTCACGGTCACGAAGTGTGCTTTATGCAAACGTCAGAAAAACAACGCAACCCTACTATAATTATCTAGCACCAGCATCGCCGCGGCCATTACAAATATAAATTATTAACAATTCTTCTACGTAGAGCCGTTACCGACAAAGTTTTCCAAGGAGCAAAAAAAATAAGATTCCATAGTTTTTGGAATCACGCAAGCACGATTACCGACAACTATGTGGAAAACACGAAAACACGAAGGAACGAAAACGTCTTTTGACAAAGGCTGTAAGGATACGGAATTACAAACACGATTGTTTTTCAGTCAAGAAACGCCTAATCTATTATTATTATTAGTATGGCCCAAGTAACCCGGAGTGGTGTTACGTTATAACGTTAGAAATAAGAACAGCTTAGAGCGGGAGGTTCGGGTGATGGCAGCCACCCTACTTAAGTTCACACTTAGTGTATACCTCATATAAGGATCTTAGCTTAGGCTAAGACCTAGGCTTAATATATCGTGAATGACATGGCCTTCGTATTCTTTACGCCTCTCAGGGTTAGCTGGCCAGTAGTATTATTTGTATCATTATTGAATACTGAATCATTAGTTTGTACGTATTTTGTGCATTACTTGATATCACCTGTGATGCCTCGATTTCAAAGAGCAGTAGCCTATTCATGATCCATCTGAGAGCCCTCAGTTAAAGCTTCAAACGTTAAAATGCAAATTCCGCAATGTTGTCAAGCACAAAACGTCCGTAAAAATTCTGTCTATTGTATATTATACTTTCTGCGACTAAGTTTAAGTTTCTAAAAATACTTTCCAATCAAAACATTAGTAATATATAATCTTTCGTAATGCGCTTGACACCATGTTCTGGTACCTTAGTGTGGACTAAGAGCTAAACACTTTTATTCTACCTTAAAATTTAGGTGTGTATCATGACTTCCAGCGGAATTTGTACACGCATAATGTTGTATGTAGATCGCTAGCACTCACACCTAAGAAATGTTGTTTTAGTTCAAAAATGTTGTTTTTAGTTCAAACCAACATTGTACCATTACCATTTAACAAGACACTACCTGTAAAATGTACTCTGATGGTTCTAATAAGACACTACTGGTTAAGACTTCGTACACGCATAATTCGATATGTAGGTCGCTAGCACTCACACCTAAGAAATGTTGTTTTAGTTCAAAAATGTTGTTTTTAGTTCAAAACAACATTGTACCATTACCATTTAACAAGACACTACCTGTAAAATGTACTTTAAGACCATCTGATGGTTCTAATACGACACTACTGGTTAAGACTTCGTACACGCATAATTCGGTATGTAGGTCGCTAGCACTCACACCTAAGAAATGTTGTTTTAGTTCAAAAATGTTGTTTTTAGTTCAAACCAACATTGTACAATTACCATTTAACAAGACACTACCTGTAAAATGTACTTTAAGACCATCTGATGGTTCTAATACGACACTACTGGTTAAGACTTCGTACACGCAAATTCGGTATGTAGGTCGCTGGCACTAACACCTGGCACTTTGTTTTTAGTTCAAAACAATATTTTGCTATTACCATTTAATAAGACACTACATGTGAAATTTATTCTGAGTAGAGAGAGATCGCCTTTTGAATATGGATGAGCTTAGGTTAATAATGTTCGATATTTTTTTCAAAATAACGATGCTAAATATATCTTTATGCAAGTAAAATATGTGAACCTCAAATTTGCATGTGTGACCTCATATGACCTGAATGTCCTAAGTATTTTTCGATTGTGTAAATTATAACTAATTCGGTGCAACAAATCCTACTATATAGATAACAGTTTGGCAAAAGTAACACCCGTAAGAGCACCAAATTCCGTTGCGAAATGAGGCAGTGTGCAGGCACGGCAAAAGGATGAGCTGGAGGAGGAAGCTTGTCACCATCTGTGCCCCTCCAAAAATAATAGACACGGCAGGAGCGGAGCGGGAAGAGGAGGCTTGTCACCATGTGTGCTCTTCCAAAAATAACAGACGCGGCAGGAGTGGAGCGAGAAGAGGAGGCTTGTCACCATCTTTGCTACCGTCCAAAAATAACAGACACGGCAGGAGGGGAGCGGCAAGGAGAGGCTTGTCACCACCTGTACGCCCTCCAATCGCAGGAGAGTAGCGGAAAGAGAAAGCTTGTTGCCATCTGTGGCCCTCCAAAAATAACAGAGACGGCAGGAGGGGAGTGGGAGCAGGAGGTTTGTCGCCATCTGTGCCCCCTCCAAAAATAACAGACACGGAAGGAGGGGAGCAGAAAGGGGAGGTTTGTCGCCATCTGTGGCCTCTTCAAAAATAACAGATACGGCTGCAGGGGAGCGGGAGGAGGAGCCTTGTCGCTATCTGTGCCCCCTCCAAAAATAACAGTCACGGCAGGAAGGTGACCGGGAGAAGGGGGCTTGTACCATCTGTGTTCCCACGAAAAATAACAGAGACGGGAAACACACATTTATGTGCGCTAAGTCGCACCTTTTGGTCCCACCCTACCCAGCAAATCCAGTACACCTCGCCAAGAAATTTCCGGCTGTGCCCTGTACGAAATGTCCTAGGGGTTATACAAAATAATTTAATGATTTAAAATAAACTCATTATCTTGACTACCAAATATAACAGTTTAAATTTACGCATTCAAATTTTTTTCCAAAATATGGTTTCGACAGCATCATTGGTTGGCAAAAGGTAATATTCATGCGATACTAATTTTATTAGTATATACACTATTTGATGTCACATATATTGTTTAAATTTTACTCAACGTGATGGACGTATTGTCAGTGTGCAAACCCGAACGGCGGTAAAATCTGAGCATAGTTTGACCTGAAAAAAGCATGTTCTAATCTCCTTCCTGTCTGTAAAAATTGAATCCCGAACAAACTCACCAGCTATACTTATGCCATGACGGGCTACATTCACGACTAACACATGTTCTAAATCTATATATATATCTATCGAAATTCTATTATAACTCTATACATACCATGAACAATATCACCTTTAGGGGCTACGAATCTGAAGCAAAACGCGTGCGGAAGCTTTTGTAAATGGAAAATTGCGTATAATTTAGTGTAAATTGTCAAAAATGGGTGTGAAAATTAGGTAAAAAATAAGATAAAATTGAGGTAAATTTTTAGAAAATCGAAAAAATTATGCCTTCCTAAAAATGTAAAAAATTTATACCTATCCGGCTTATTCCTACCGGAAATATATACCCCAACCCTAAACTAATGTATCTCGAGCACTTTTATGAATATATAAATGTTAAATGCAAAAACTACACTGGTTTTACCGTATAAATTGTGTTTTGGTACAGTGTTTGCACGTAGAAATGATTATAGTAGCTGTAATATAGGTTATGTTGTTTGTGTCGCACTGTGAAAATATACACTGAGGAATTGTTTGTTTATTTGTCGGTTAAAACACTTAAATTTTGAACCAAATCAGACATTGTCAGAGATAATATATGTCAGAATTGAAAAATCGCTCACTGGCTAAAACTAACGTGGTTTTGATTTTCTTTAGAAAGTCGACTGGGGATTCTTTAGAATACCACGAGTACACTACCCTAGTTGGGCAATAAGTTTAGCATAAAAATTTAAACAAAATCAGTTTACTTTTTACAAGTGAGGCGTGACAATTTTAAATTTTTTAGCTGATTTTATCGTAAAAACCCTTACCCATAAAATTTACCGTAAATTGATACATGCCGACCGTTGAATACACCTAGAGACACCCGTCAATTGGATCGCTCGTTATAAACGTTGTGATTTCATTGCTTTGAGTAACTTGTTTGTATGCTAAAACTTTGTAAAAACATGATCTTTTTCACTATAAAACAGCAGAAGATTTTACATGTACCTGTGGTAAAACCCAACTTTAAATATATTGCAATTATTTAAGTAATAATACATGAATCCCAACATATATAGTTTATAACAAAATATAACCGCATTATAATTGACACAGTAATTTAAATAATTTTACCTACAAACATTTATGGGTGTATATTTAAAAGTCTTTCGCCTTTTTAATCCATAATCTTCGTTTTAGTATGAGGTTTGGGGTGGGTCTATATATTGTTTTCCCTTTTCAGACGAGCTGCTCCGATAAACCGAGCATCAATAGCTGATATGTTTAGGGAAAAATGGAAGCAGTAATCTGAAAATGATCAGTCGCGTACCATTTAGCAGACAAAGTAGTATATACCAAGCTTCACAGTTTATGCCATTGGTATCGTAATTATTTCACTGAAAGTAAAGCTTTGTATACAATTATATTCGGATTTTGGTCTCACTGTTCGGAACACTAACATTTCAAAGGCTGTCTCTTACACAAAGCAAGCTACGTATAAGCTTCCAGCAAACAATTTCCAACCTTATTTCTATATTTTAGAATCGATGTCAATTTTAGTCGCTCAACAGTTAATCACCGTCTGCAAATTAAATGATTGATATGCATCCGGATGGTCACACAAATTAGAGAACACAAACATATATTATTTCAGCGTCAAAAGAAACCCGATACCTTAAACGATGAAAATAGGGCACCGCCCGCCTGCTTGCTTGCTAGATTCGACCACTGAAGACACTACAACTATAACTTTAACAACAACAAAAACACATAACAAATAAAACGATTTGTAACATTGCAATGTAAGACATTTTATTTAAATAATAAATGTTTATTATTTGACAAAAATGGACTCAACTAAATATTGCAAACTATACGCGTTTCTAGGGTTAAGTGGCATATCTAGCTTAAATCTAATAAGTTATAAGAAGAAATTATTGGAAACACCACCTCAATTTTGTGCACGAGTCCGACCAAGGGCACTATATTGAACGGAAACCAAGAATACAACATCCAAAGTACTGAAGCTTTTTTACACTAGAACCTAATAAGTTTTAACCAAAAAAGTATAGGAAACACCACCGCAATCTTGTGCACGAGTCCGACCAAGGGCACTATATTGAATGGAAACCAAGAATACAACATCAAAAGTACTGAATCATTTGGTCAATTAGTCCGTTCGTGTTTTCCTATAAGTCTTCTCTGTTTATTAAATAAACGAGAGTCCAACCAACTCGCTTGTAGTAAAACATTTTCTGGAACACAAATTTCAAAAGATTTTAAGAACATCGTTTGACTTTGGGCCGCCTGTGACTGGGTTTAAAAGATTATGCAACGCAACTCTTCAATAGCAATGGTATTTCATTTAAAGCCACTATGAACTACATATAAGCAATGATCTACAAAGATAGATTATGTTGAAAATAACATTCTTTTAACATCAAAATCATCTAAACTGGTGTGCGGTATTTAAAAACAAGAGATTTAAGACAAACCTGATAACCGCTTCTGTTTAACAAATGATAGGGTTCCAAGGCTTAATGTGATAAATTAGAAGCTTAAACGGCGGTTAATAGATTTACTCCGAAAAGCTGTATTCGGAATTGCTCTGTGGTTTAATCAAAAAAGTGTGAAAAAATGCGACAACCGGTAAGTATGCATTTTATATAACTTCTGGAGTAGGCAACTTTAACATCTGTATCATTTATAACCATACATGTACCGACGTCCGAATTCTCGCGGGAGTAGCTGAGTACCGGGTGCGGAAGGGGACGTGCCGCGCCTCCGGTGCCGCAGAAAGTACCTGTGGATCTCGGTGTCATCAACGGGATAGGGTAACCTGGCGGGCCTTAGAGAGGGATCGGACACTCAGCAGGGGAAATCCGTACCCACTATAAGCATGTAGGTTCGTAATACCCGAATACATATTCACCTAAAGCGTTGCCAAATCGTTGTCCGTCAAAGTCTGCCCTATTCATATGATTCTTCGTCACTGGGGACCGCCAATGGTTATGTTGGTGACGATCATTCTGCCGAACCATATGCCGGTTTCAGCACAGGCCCAGCTCTTCCATCGTCATTTTAGTCCACTTCGCACGAGTGGCGTTGTTTATGTTTTTTATTTTGTTGGAACTGAAAGCTTCCAGATGGAGAGAGGTTGCTCGGCACGCGGGGATGCGAACAGACCAGCGTAACCATGCAAGTCAAATTCACGCTGTATCCGTAAGTTCTGAACCGCAAATCTGATGAACTTGAGAATTGCTGATACTGTCCTTATGTTGAACCTGAATGTTGATGAAGAGTTCAGGGATTCCACATAAGCGTAGAACTTGTCACATTGAATTCCTTGTGTACGCTGCCAAAAGCAGCCGCAAAATCAATGAATATCAGGATCGCTATGTCGGACCAGCAACTCGTGGAGACTAAAGATTTGGTCATTGATTACTAACGATATTCGGAAAGCGATTTGTTGATTTCGAAAATGGACCCGTAGTGGTTCAAAAGCCGTTTCCTAATATTGAATGTGAGCACTTAATCGGCAATAGACAGCTGTAAATATAGGAATAATTGGAGCATTCAGATTTCGAACGTTCCTTATTAGAAGGAATGATTGCTGTTTTTCACTTAACGTGCCTTCCATATTAGATTGATATAGCCAATAGTGCCATAGATGCATTACGGCCTCCTGGATTAGAACCTTCGTCAGAACTTCTGCTTGTACATCACAGCTTACAGGGGCTTTTCTAAGTTTTCAGACTTCGGATTGGTTGTTGGACTTCAACAAGCTTGGCTAAGTTTTGATCGATCGATGCGTTTCAAGGCGGTTGTACACCAGGAAGAACATTGTCAATAAATGGAGGATGGATGTGGACGATTCAGCAATTAATAGAAATGCTCGCCCCATCGCATGAGCCTCCCTTCATGATATTTATTGTTCGTGCCATACTTATCACGGAAAACGGTTCCCATAGCCCCTCTCTTGTCATGTTAATTCAGGTATTGTATTAAAGACTGTAACACTTACTATGGGTGCTCGTGCTCAGTTGGTTTAGGAGGAGGGCAGTTGGTTCCGACGAACAGAATTAATTTTTCTCATTTAGGCTAATTTTTACTCATAATCTTCCCCAATTTTTTGTAAAAATTTTAGAATATATTCCAACAACTATGGCTTCTACTCTCTGGATCCCAACTATACATTCTTCCAAGAGTGTATTAGGGAAGAGTATGGCACTTCCCTGCACTCACATGTAAACCCGTATTTGATGACGCGGGCGTTTTCGGCCTGACTCCCCAGTTTTTGTTGGGGAGGAGGGTCGAGATATTCATAGACCCCCAGTTTCTGGGAAGGATCGGTTGAGCTGCTTATAAACCGACCCCACCCAGAAATTGAGGAAGGGGTTCCCTCCCATAAACTGGGGGGAGGGTCTATGCATCTCGACCTCCCAAGAAACTGGAGGGTCAGGCCGAAAACGCCCGCATCATCCAATACGGGTTTACATGTGAGTGCAGGGAAGTGTCATACTCTTCCCTAATGCACTCTTGATTCTACAAATGCCAGTATAAGTCTTACCATCTATTTTTCCCGTTGCTAAGCGCAAGTCGAATATATAATCCATATTATCTGGTCTAAACTTCAGGTCTTTGGATCTCACCAAGTATATATATATATATATACTTGTTTATTTCATTTACCTACTTAGATTATCAAGTTAGTTTATAGGATGCATGATGGGACGCCAGACGTTTGATATTTTCAAATTAGACACAAAGTTCCTTGGACCGTAGCTATAATTGTTTACTGTAGAAGGTATATTTAACTGTAAGCCCAAATGTTTAGAACATAGAAATAACAATCTAGATTTCGACCGAACATATATAAAAAAATCTAGTTGACAACTGAATAAGGCTACAATTTTTGTTTTTAATTCCATTATGTTTACTATAATACACTTTACCGGCCGGACTCTTCACATCTATACTGTTTGGATAAACCTATTTTCTAGGTTTTTCATTATAGAAATGTAAATTTTAGGATAAAACTATGAGAAAACTCATTATGAACACATTAAATTTTTACACAAGAAGCGTATATACATATTTTTTTGTATAAACAGACAATTCCTTTATTATTTTACATTATAATAATCAATTATATTATATAACAATCGTATTATATATTTATCGTTATGTGTCGAAATATTGTATACAACTCAGAACACTGACCAAAGACAACTAACTGCATTAAAAAAGAAATTCGAATTAACATTCTTCAATTATTGCTCAAATGGATAATCGCGTTGACTAAACGTACCAATCTATACCATTGGTAAATGTCAAATTTTTAATTTCATACCTTCTAATAGGCAGATCTGAAGCTTAGGCGGTGGATTTAAATTCATATTTTAATAGCGTAAAACTTTTCCAGTCGTACGACAAAAATGCCGACTTTGGGCTTAGGCTTAATTTTTA
The DNA here is from genome assembly GCA_030248225.1 of Trileptium ribeirensis. Lineage (NCBI taxonomy): Eukaryota > Metazoa > Nematoda > Enoplea > Enoplida > Thoracostomopsidae > Trileptium > Trileptium ribeirensis. Next base: position 58,025 of record JASANE010012971.1, read on the forward strand.
AGAGGCTTATCAATAGACCCTAGCTTTCCTCAAGGCATAATGCCGACTTTGGGCTTAGGGCTCGAAAATGCCGACCTTGGGCTTAGGGCTCAAAAATGCCGACATTGGGCTTAGGCTTAATTTTTAAGAGGCTTATCAATAGACCCTAGCTTTCCTCAAGGCATAATGCCGACTTTGGGCTTAGGGCTCGAAAATGCCGACCTTGGGCTTAGGGCTCAAAAATGCCGACATTGGGCTTAGGCTTAATTTTTAAGAGGCTTATCAATAGACCCTAGCTTTCCTCAAGGCATAATGCCGACTTTGGGCTTAGGGCTCAAAAATGCCGACTTTGGGCTTAGGGCTCAAAAATGCCGACTTTGGGCTTAGGCTTAATTTTTAAGAGGCTTATCAATAGACCCTAGCTTTCCTCAAGGCATAATGCCGACTTTGGGCTTAGGGCTCAAAAATGCCGACTTTGGGCTTAGGCTTAATTTTTAAGGCTTATCCATAGACCCTAGCTTTCCTCAAGGCATAAACTTATCATACCGAGAATGGTGCGACTTTGGACATAGTTTAAGGCCCTTAGTTTGGCTCGGGCCCACAAAACGGTGAACATAACATAATTCAATTTGGAAATGCATTGTTATTTCGACGAATGGCGCATAAGCTACCCAGCTAGATAAACTTAGTTGTTATATATATATATGTCATAACGATTGAAATTGTTCGTAGTTTTACTAAAACATAGTGAAAAGCAAAAGTGTCATGAGAAGCATATACTTTGATATTCTTCCTGTATCAAATGCATTTTTTTTTTCAAATTAACACGATTTATAAAATCTGCTGCTGATAATCTGTTATAATTTTCTAATTCGAGTAGAGACTCATTCATGAGTACATAAAAACTGCGGCCTAAGTCAATCTGAGACGATTAAGCTATATGCAGGTGGTGCCATCTTCGATATATTAAGCCAACACATGAGCCTTAGCTTAATCTAAGGTTCTTAAATGAGGCTTATACTGAGCCTCAGATTAGTGGATTGCCACGCCCCCCCCACGAACACACAAAGTTAAGCTATTCTTTTTAAGAATATAACGTTACGTCCCTCAGATTGACTTGAACCAAACTTCCTATCGTAAATTTAGTGACAAGCCAAAGCGTTAGCCTTGTTGTAAAACCGTCAGAAGAACAAATTTACAAACATAATTATCAGAATCAATATTAGCAAAACTGTTGTTCTCACTTTTAAGTCAAAAAGACGAAACTTGTTGCTACTACAATTGTAACAACAAGCTTATATTTATAAAAGGTAACAAGATTGTTGCCACAAAAATACAAAATGTCAGACCATCAAAACAAAAAAACCACCAATAATAAGAATGACAAGCCAAAACCATATTGTTGTGTGTTTTTTTTGACATGTTAATAGTGTAACTTTTTACAAGATCCTTTAAATCCATATTACATTTATGAATAGGTACATTTGTTTGCTGTGTGACAGGGAACATAAATGCGTTTTAGGCACGCTATACTGTTGTATATGCCGCAATATCGTGCTTTGAAGTTTCCAAATTTTGTACCGACTGTAGGATGAGCGTGAGGAATGTGTCTTCAAAAATTTGCCAACTTGTCAGAACAGAATTTTGATTTATGTAGAGAAAAAAACGACATTGATCAATTTAATAGTTCAATCGCTCTCGGATATTGAAAAACATTACCAAATATAACAAGTGCATTCCAAAATTATATAGTTTGATTTGATCAAGTGTGTTTGTTGTTTGAATTTTCGCGTAATTTGAGAAAAAATCCAGTCCTGAAGTACATAATTAACCCTCTCATGCCCACTAGGCCCAAATGGACTCAACGCACATTGCTTGCGACTCATTGTGTTTACTGAGTTTGTCGTATATCGTACGTTTGAACGTTCGTTGTTATTCGGTCGCATTGTGAGGTTCCGTAAGGAACCGAGCAACAGCTCTCAGATAGCTCAGCGGTTTGCGTACACAAATTTCACCCGTGCGTTTCGGGTTCGATCCCTGGCGCAGGCTTGAGTTTGTCAAACATTGCACGATACACAAATTAATTCGGGCATGAAAGGGTTAAACAACAGGTTTTGCGTTGTTGACCGTATTTAGCAAACTGTAAAAGCATGACGATTAAGCTTAAGGATCGGTGCTTAAATTTGTATAAATTCTAGGAATAATATAATTTCACTACCACAGTATGCTGCTATCGTTGTGTAAATCTTGAACTAGGGCGTTTTTCTTTTAACAATGTAACCATAGATGCCTGATACATGTTTAGATCTGTACATCCATAAGTGGCAGCTATTATATCTTTAAGGCTAACATTTTATTAGATAAGTAAAAATGACACTTACCTGCTAACTCCGCTGAAAATTGCTAACAAAATGTTTTGAAAAACCCGATAATGCAATTAATAAGGGATCATGTCTTATTTTTCCAACTATGACAATAGAGCTGATGTGAAATCTTGATATGAGGCAAATATTACTACATGATAGCAGATGATAAGACAAAAGTGCAATTTCCTATAGCAAAGCCACGGATAGATTTTTAGGTTTAGTCTTAAACTTAAGCCATAAAACTTAGGTTTAGGCTTGCAAGATAAAATCTTTAATTGTGATCATCCAAGGGGACATGATTTGCTAGGGGATAAGGAGATTGACACGAAAGTAAATAAGTACTTATCTAGGATATCCAGCGCTTGGATTAGAGCAGCGGCCCATGAAATTTTTTTTGTTGAGAGAGTTCAAACAACAAGGCCAATGTAGCCTTTAGAGGCGGAAATGAAATGCGTGCTATGCCTTTTCTCGATATACTAAGCCTAAGCCTTAGTCTTAACCTAAGCTAAGGTTTCTATATGAGCCATGTACTCAGCCTAAGCCTAAGTCGGGGGGCTGCCGCCCCCGAACCCCCACTCTAAGCTGTTCTTTTTTCCTAACGTTATAACGTCCGGCCCCTAAAGGTGACATGGGCCATTTAAGAAAGTTGCAGTTGTTGAGGACGTTTTCCAGCCTGAGTTTGTTTTGCAGAAACAGTCCTTGTTTTTGTTTTATTTTGTCTTAAATGTAATCTTGAAATTTTTGTAGAGTTAACATATCTTTCTGAAGATGCGAAAATTATCAACGTTAGGCGCCTATATAGATACGTTGTATTATATAATATCCAAATGTGATATATAAATCTTAACGTTATTAATCGAAAGACAATTGAATTCATACTGAAGTATTCGCGTACGGCCGAAAGTCAGCGTACACGACGTTTGGTGAAATCAACATGTTATACAGTGAACCAATATTGGCATATACTCGCAAGTGTAGTTTCAATTTAGTTTGCTAGAAATTGACTGTAGAAAGTTTAAGTTAAACTTAAGTTAACTTAAGCTTAGTCTAAGGCTTAGGCTTAGTGTATGGACCCGCGACCCACTCCCACTTCCCACACGTTCCTGACTTACGCCCGTGATGTATACTTGACCCGCAAATGAAAATTGATATCTCAGCCTGCTAATATAAAATCGAGACTTGATATTAAAGGTTTTCATGAAAACATCGCAGCCAACAAAAACGCTGCATGCATACATTAAAAATCAACAATAGAAAAGCTAAAATGTGAATATTAGACTTAGACAACGTGTTGTTAAAAACTAAAGAAAATAGCGCGCTCGGTTGTTGAGCATTTATTATTCTTACATAAATATTCTTTTTCATTTTTTCAGAAAATTTTCACAAGAGTGACCATTGCGTACTTTTTTCAAAAAGGTTTTTTCTAAAGGGGGGACCATTACGTAGTTTTTTTAAAAAGTTTGATTTTTCACAAGGGGGGACCATTGGTAAATTTTCCAGTCTGGCTGTCGCCATGGGGGGGGACATTCCCCCTTGTCCCCCCCCTTGGCTACGCTTATGAGTTTAACATAGTTTTTGAGAGAAAAAGGTGTTGAAATTGAGCTGAATTTCTACTTTTTCTAAAATATTTTGCGCTGGTTTCACAAATCGCGCCAGCGGAAACATGTTTATTTCCAGAAAAATGTTACAAGCTTTTATTATTTAGGAAAATTTTTGAACAATTTACCGCTTAGTTATTGGAAGCTCACAGTGGTTTACAATGTAATTTATGTAACTTCCATGAAAACACATAATAAGCTCGTGTTTACAAATTACAAAACAGGTTTTTAATTATGCGATAGGTTAATTTTCTATTAACCCTTTCAAGTCGGAATTAAATTGTGTATCGTGCAATTTTTGAAAAACTCAAGCCTGCGCCAGGGATCGAACCCGTCACGTGCGGGTGAAACTTGTACGCAAATCTCTGAGCTATCTGGGAGCTGTTTCTGTTGTTGTTTAAGGAACCTCACAACGTGAGCCAATAACAGCGCATGTTCAAACGTACGATATACGACAAACTCTGTAAACACAACGACTAACAATGTGCATTAGGTCCATTTGGACCTAGTCGGTATGAAACGATTAACTTGCACGTAAAATAGATAGATAGATAGCAAATACTGGGCTATAATAAGAATGCGATGACAAGGATAAGATATGTCCATTGCATTAGCCCGTTAAACAATTATAAAACTACCAGAGAGTCACCTGTGTTTGCGTTATCTGAAATGGTAGAAAGACTTCTATAAAAATTATCTCAGCGTACCTGTGCTTAAAATAAACTTTGCAATCTTTTAAGCTACCTTTTTTAAGTACTGTATTGCCAAGTAATTTCTTCCTAGTCTCTGCGTAGCGAGAGCAGCTCTGCAGAAGATGCTCAGATGTTTTATCAACGCCACAGTAATCTCACCCTTTCTTTTGAATCATTTTTGCCTTATGTAAGTGGTAATTCAACCAACTGTGCCCTGTAATTGTTTGAATACACTGCCTGGGAGTATTCTTCTTTAGACCTATGAGAAATCTACCACGTCTGCCATCTGGAATACTAACCATACTCTTCGTTAGCTTACAAGGTATCTCTTGTCTCCATCTTATAGTAAACTTCCTATGTAACCATACCTTTATCATCGTGGTTACTTCTTTCCTAGCAACGGGAGGTATCGGTTCTGGCCCTGTTGGACGTCTAGCAGAGCCTCTACGTGCTAATTCGTCAGCTTTTTCGTTAGTTTCAATGTTACTATGTCAGGAATCCATGCTAGCAGTACGTCATGCTGCCCAGATAACATTTCTAGGCTTATCTTACACTGTATGACCAACTTGGATCTAACCTCCTCAGCAATAAGTGCTTTGAGTGCAGCGCTACTGTCTGAAAATATTCGTATTTTCATATTACATGTATCTTTACCAATAATATTGTCTGCATACTTTTTGATTGCATAAATTTCCGCCTGAAGGACAGTACAGTGCTGATCCAGGGAATAACTGTAACTGTCCGGTCCTTCTAGAACACCTGCCACTGCGGACTTCCCATCAGTTATCTTAACAAGAGATCCATCTGTGTAGCATACAATAACATTATAGGTGTTTCTAATATGATCTGTTTCTCTAGACCAACTCTCTCGACTGGGAAACAGTCTTCCAAGTAATTCGTCTGGTCCATCGCGGTGAGATGAAATCGCTAGTGTTGTTCAAATTGGGAACTTCTCGCTGAATATCACTTATATTGCGATGTTGCAGAAATATATAATTTACTGTAGTGTTATAAATATAACTCACAGTCTACGGTTTAGCTCCTCATGTTTTTCCAATAATACCTCTACCGCTATAAGTGTGTTGACTCCCTTTCTCACCACTGTATCAATGTGATCTTTCCACAACAACTTGTTGTGTATCATGACGCCTAGATATTTCACAACGTTAGATACTGGTACCTCTTCACCATACAATCTCAAGCTCGCATTTCTTGTAATCGTTCTAGTTTTAGATATTGCTAGAGCATTACTCTTAGTAGAATCAACTTTCAAACCTCTATCCGTACACCATTTATGAGAAATCTTAATATATTCTGAATTCTTCTTACAATAATTCCCATGTCCTTACTACTATTTGTAATAGCCATATCATCAGAGTAGGCTTGCGCATATACATAAGTATTGTTTATATTTCTTTATAAGTCGTCCATTACTAACGTCCACAGTAGAGGTGACATCACTCCTCCCAGGGGGCTAATTTGACCGTAGCCCATCTTATACCAACCAAATTGGTTAGCCACTTGCTGACCATGGTATTAATTTTAAACTTATCAAACGCACATATAATTACATCACATGTTGTACTATCAAAAGCTCCTCCTACGTCAAGAAACACAGCAACTGTGTGCTTACCCTGCTGTAGGGCGTCCTCTAATCGACTAATTGACGCATGAAGAGCCGTAGTGGTACTTTTCCCTTTTTGATAAGCATGTTGATTGTCATGTAGCTTGAAGCATATTTTGTCTGTAACATATCTATCTACCAACCTTTCCGGTATCTTCAACAGAAATGATGTTAAAAATATCGGTCTAAAGTTCTTTACTTCGAGATAGTTGTTTTTACCTGGCTTTGGTATAAACAAAACTAACGCCTCCTTAAATGCTTTTGGTATACCACCCGTAGCTAAAGATTCCTTCATAACTTTCATTAACATTGAACTTATTTTTTCAAATGCAGTTTTTAAAAGAACTGGACTTATGCAATCCAAACCAGGACTTTTACAATCACCAAAACCTTTGACTGCATATCTCAGTTTCTCAACATTCACCAACTCTTCAACCCAATCTAAGTTTTTCTTCGTCGGTCTAAAATTCCCAGGCATCTCTAGTGCCTCATCTTGGTCTCTTGTTGAATCTGAGAAATGAGAATGAAGAAGAAGCTCCAGCGTCTTTTCCTCATCCTGTGTTATAGTTCCATCACCATTCTTTAGTTGACTGAGTCTTACTTTATGTCGTAACATACATATCTTTGCCAAACGGGAACTTCCATTGGCACAATCCATCTTCTCACAGAAAAACTTCCAAGATCTCTTCTTCGCAAGCTTTATCTCTTCTTTATAAGCCCGTTGAACAGTCCGATATCTGTTCCACCAATTTAAGTCTGTATATTGCTAGTCTATATAGCTTTCTTGATCTCTGCCGAAGAATAGCAAGTTGAGGTGACCACCAACTTAACCCCTTGTTCCTGCTTTTGATCAGAGCTTCTTCATTTGTTGAGTTGCTATGGTTGGAAAAAGCCTATTTCCCTTGGAACCGAGCAACAACTCCTAAACAGCGTAGTGACCAGCGTACAATACTTGCACCCGAACGACCTAGGTTCAATCCGTGGTCGGAGCAAGATTGTACAAGTTACAATTTGGTTGTACAAGCTACGCAATAGTTTAAAAAACGAAAGTGCTAAACGAAATAAACATTACCGCTCGAATATAGCCAACGATTTTATAGCTAGTCATCATTTACCACTGTGCTGCTATAAATAGCTATAGGAATTACGCTTGCACAACTGTTTTAAAATATCTGTTAACTTTAGCGCAGTAGCACCAGGTTATGTAAAGGCCTTAATTGTGTATGACAGTTTGTACTTACATATGATTAACCTAAAATACCCATTTTCCTGCCCAAGAGATATGTAATTTCAGATTAAATTTATGCATGGACCCAAGGTATCCACTCCACACTAATAAACGAATTCGATTTAAAATGCAGTTATCGAAACCGGTTTAATTCTGCGCTAGATGTAATCGATCAAATACAGAAGCAAACTCTCCGTTTGTTATGGCAGTGAAGCATAAATAATATTTACCGACAATATTATGCAATAAATACACACTTACCTTTTTTAATGATTTCGTTCAAGACACGAAGCATTTTCAGTTCAGTAATATTGTTTTCATCATCAAATGCAGATATCGAAACCGGTTTAATTCTGCGCTAGATGTAATCGAACAAGTACAGAAACAAAATATCCATTAGTTATAGCAGTGAAACATAAATAATACTTACAGACAATATAATGCAATAAATACACACTTACCTTTGTTAGTGATTTCGTTCAAGACACGAAGCATTTTCAGTCCAATATTATTGTATTCATAATCAACGTCGTCATTGGTTTACGTGCTGATTTTCAGCGCTTGAGTTAGATCTCCTTGCGGATGTTTCCCGATCTTGACATTTTTTGGTGAAATGGTAGAGTGAAAGATTATGGCACAAACAGGATCATTAGATATTTATTACAGATTTGTTTTGGGCAAAATTCTCAGATTTCAAAATTTATTAAATTATACTCAAGAAAAATAACAAATTACCCTTGATTACTTATCAGGTTGTAATAATAGGTTTACTATGAGAATGCGTTGTAATTGGAAGCATATACAATAACCTGAATTGTATATATATAAATTATATTTTACTGATTAAAGTTTCATATCTTTCATCAATATAAATGGCTTGCTAATTATCCGACACTTCAGACTTCAGTTTACTGTACTGTTTAGATTTTATGTTTTTTGATGTTCATTTAGATTTTATACATATGTCCTGCTTAATGTTAATCATGTTATTCCGTAAACTTTATTGATTGATTGATTGAAAGAATATTAATTTGCCGCTTTGCAGCCGAGGTGAAATTACAATGTTCTTCAGGAAAGGTGGGCTGTTTGGCATTGGACCCAGTTTTTTTGAAGTCCATGTGGTGGTTATTGCCAAAGGCAGTGAACGATAATGAAATAACCAAATACATTAATTAGTTGTCGGTTTCTTCAGATACATATTATCTTGCCATAATTAGGATTGCTGTTAACGTTTTCATAAATTTATAATATTTTATAATAATGTTATACAAGTTATGTTATTTGTATTTGTAGTTTTGTTGTCTGTGTTATTTTATTAAGTATATACATTATGTTCATATTGTAATAAAGTGTGATAATTTTGTATTGACGTATATACATTTTATTCATGGAACCTAAAATATTTCAATAAATTAAATGAGCGTTGATTTTCTAAAAAATAACACAGAATCAATCGAAAAAAGAAATATACACCAGGTATAACCATCGGCTTTATCCTGGGTAATAGCAACTATTATTTGTTCTTCTACTGCTGCGAAACTTTTAAGTAAACTTGTAAGATCCGTTGGTTTTAATTCGTTTGGCGGACGAGCCAGAAAACAATTAAAAATAAAACATAAGCTATAAGAGACATGACGATAATGAATTGCTTGTCTAATTGCAATAAAATACGACTGAGCTGCAGGACCTAAAAATGGCTAATTTTGACTTCGATATAGCCAAAATAATAAGATATGCAAATTAGATAAGTGGGACTGGTATTTTTTTATTTATTCAAACTACGGCCTAGCTATCGGCCTCATGTTTATGTAACCTAAACAACTACTGCAGTAATCTTTATAATTATTTTTTCACTGGTTGAATAAACTAAAAAGACGCATGGACTAGGATAAAAAGTGTGAACTAAATTGTCTCTCCAAAAGTGTAATAGGTTTTTAATACGATTTTGTTCGTATTCGCAGTGTGGGTAGCTAGATTTTTATGTTCATTACTGACATATTGGTCCAGTTTATTTCTGTTAATTATTACTTTCTACCCGGTCTATATTATTAAATCTAAATTATTTGTGGGTTTCAAACTTATTTGAACATCGCGAACCGCAGTTCAAATGATACGCAATGAAATGCAGGACACGTTTACTAGAACCCAGAAAGTCGGAATTCAACTGCCGCCGGCATTTGAAATTTCACGTTTGGAGCCGTTTTTGTTCCAAGCAATTAAGTGATACTACGAACATATAAAAATCATTATGAGACTAACATGGTACTAAGAAAAGATGATTGAAGATCTTGCTATGCTGTTTATTCTATAGATGTGAATTGATAAACGATGAATTTATATGTCAAAGTTTACACTGCTTAGGTTCACAAATGTTAATGAGCAGAACTATAGGGGCATATATTACAATAGAACAGGCTTCAGGTATATATATGAACCCAAAATTGTGTCGGTCTCTGTGAAGCATGTAACATGGAAGTAACAGAAAAGAAACCTAGCAATTAAACTTCAATGGGGAGGGTAAGGCCGTGGTACCTCAGGCTCATAAATGGCGGTAGCGAGCTGCAATAGACTGCACGAAAGTTGAATATTGTTATTATGTCATTACAATATGCAACTGAGTAAGCGGTAGCCTGGGCCTACTCGATTATTAATCATGTTGTAATTCGACAAGGCAGATGCTGATTCGGTTTCTGTTGCTTTGTTGCACGCCAAGCAAATCTTCATTCATGTGAGTCTCCTCACGCTGCTGGATAAACCTAAGCTCCAAATTGCTAACTGTATAAATATGGACCGATGCTTATGTTAAGGCTTCCGGATATAAAATACATTAAATTATTGAATTATATATTGAAAACAGTTCACTACTTATTCTTATCTACTTCTCAACTTTGGAAATTTTTTTGCCTAATTTTAAGATGATTATTATTACATAATCAATATATAATCATACATGCTCGTAGGGGAGGGTAGATTATCCCACTGAGGCTCTGACTCAATCTCCTCGGGGCTGCTCCGATTTCCTTGGGAGCATGACCCTTCTAAAGGAGGTTGACTCTTCGTACCCCCTTCCCCCGCGCTGAAGACAAATTTCTATATTTTATCCCATTTGACTACCGTCGCGTAGGGGGAATGTTCGGCGGTTAGGGTGTAACCTCTGACTCCCAAAGACACCTTCACGGTAAGTATAAGTGGGTAGTTTAGATACCTTACAATTGGTGATCAATTTTTATTTTAAAACTGGATTCGACACCGGTTTAGGGATTTATGAGATCCAGAATCCTCTGCCCCGCCAGAATCTAGAATCCTCTGCCTAGGATATAACGAAAGTGTCAAATAAACCAAGTATGTGAGAATTTTCTCAGTAAAAACGGAACAACACAATCCGGCCAACGTCGCTCCAAATTTAAAACGTAAACAATTTCTCGTCGACAAAATTTTCTGATTAAAAGTACGATGTTTATGGCCAAAGTCAGTAAAATTAAGGGGCACGGGAAACCGCAACAGTGAATTTTACTCCGTTCAGAGATATTTCTTGGACATCAATTCGATGATCACAAAACCGAAAACTGAACTCTCCAGCCAGGTATAAACCCATTTGGTGTGAACCATTTAAAATCCAAACAAGGGAGGTTCTGATTCGCAGTCAGCTTATGCTGTTCTGAGTATCCACATAAAGCTATGACCCGCCAAGAGACTCCAGCACCCCATCTTCGGTTCACTTAGCAACCATCGTTAGTTTATACAGGTTTGTTAGTTTCAGCGATGCGCCACCTAGTGATGTTGCAATGTCTTTTTTCCTATTGCAAGCAAGTTTTGTTGTGCAAAACTCCACAAATTTTAGCTTGGACCCAAAGCCTTTTCAATAAAAGTTTTAAATTATGTATGGAGAAAATGGCTATTTTTAACAGGCCGTCAACCATCACAGACAAAGCACACTCGGAAAACGATCTTTTTAGAAAAGCTATTATCAGCAATGATATGTCGCTGACAAAAAACAACCTTTTCGAAACTTTTAATTGGGTTTTGGTCTTGTTTTCTGTATTCATTTTTGGTGTTTGAAAAAATGGAACAAATTTAGTAACTTAAACATTGGACTGAAAACAGGACAGAAAATGGTAGAGCAAGACCAGTACCTATGCGTTAAACAGGTACTAGACTTTGGTCTAGGCGGATAAGATGATGGGTGGTGTAATGGGCAATCATCACGACCCAACCTGCACACAATGCTTCGGCATAATAACCCGGATTGTCACCTAGTGCCAATTGCATCTTTATCTTTTTATCTTTAAGACCATGATATGTAATTGGTGTCATCTCACACAAAATCAATACATCAGAACTTATAAAAAGCTTATGGTTCTATGCTATTGAGCGTGTTCATTGTAAATTTAATGGAGAGGTTACTGCGTACCAGTCATTTATAATTAATATTTGGGCATCAAATAAGCAAATAAAATTTTCATCCGTTGTTTTACAGAATTATTCAGAAACAAACTGCTTGAATCAAATATGATGAACAATCGTTATTATTCTTTGCGTAAAACGCGCAGAGTATCTACTATATTTAGCAGTAAAACATGCATTATATTTAATTATATCGGCAGAAGTACTTCTAATAACATCTATATTTTATCAAAGAAGCGAATATGATAACAAGAAAACACAGTACGATTTGCCTTATTATTTAGTTATGGAAACAAGAACTTAAATAATTATGTAAAAAAGTTTCTATCACCCATTTACTACCTACGTTCAGACGGAATATTTTATTACTCACTCACATAATTGATTTTGAAATAGAAAAATTGGTGCTAATGTGCCGTTATTGACGTTACAGCCGTCGAGATGTGTCATTGTTTTCAAGTTTGGTTAGACTGCATTGTAAGCTAAAGCTTCATACTTTTGTTATGCTAATTTTATTAAATTGCGTTTAAAATTTATAATTTATTGGGTTTTGACATGCATGAAGAAGAAATTTTTGATACATGAATTAATATAATCATCTAAGAATATATTTTTAAATGATTAATGAAATTTCTTTTGGTATTTTATACTGAAGTGTATCATAAACAGTGATACCGTTCGAGTTACTTATGCGCGCGTTTGTGTCAGCTAACTTTAATAACAGATATACATATTCAACTTGTTCGAGAACTAATCAGCTAACAAAATTTTGTGTGTGACAAAAATTTATCAATTGCGCCTTGCTGTTGAGCGCAACAATCCGATACCCTAACCAGATGAAACCAAGTGGAACAAGCATGGACCCTGCCACATCTATGATGTATATTAATAATGTCATATTAGGTATTTGATATAATTGAAAACAACTTTATGCAATTTGCCACTGTGCAGTAGCGTGCAAACATCGCAAAGTACAAAGCCAAAGCCCTAAGTGAGGGCTGTAAACTATATGCAAGGCTGTACCGGTCCTCAATAAACTTAGTCCAAGCACCATCAATAGCCTAGGCTAAGGTTCCAATGTATGTAATTGTAATGTAATGTACAAAATTGCCAGGTAGATCTTTTAGTGCACTAATTCCAGACTTAGTAAAGCATCAGTTCATTACATATTTGAATGGTTTGTTTTTATCGCGATTTCTAGGACGCTTTTATTCACGATACCTTTGAAACATCACCAGAATTTTTGAAAAGTTTGCGTCAACAAACTTGTATGAATCAAAGTTATCAGACTTTCTTCAAAAACAACGTTTTTGAGATTTAAAGCCCATTATGCAGTCAGGATACCTGTTTTTGTTACTATGCACTGCACATCTTATTTTAGGTAAAAATATTGCACAACCATACATTAGTGTATCATAGAAAATAATTATTTATCATTAACAGAGAAGAAAGGAGTGGAAAAGATAAACTCAGTGGAAACTAAAGGCGTGTCCACACGCTCAAACTTTTTGATCAAATTTTGACCAAAATTTGAGCGTGATTTTTACAGGGAAATTGCGATGTTTCAAAATTTGAGGTCAAACTTTTTCGGACAATACACCTCGTCGATAATTGGATGCAGGAATATCATTGAACAGTTTGAACCGTGCCCACACGTTCAAACGTACCAAAAATGCAAAAAGATGCTTTCAAATTTTGATCAAAATTTGAGCAAAAAGTGTGAACACGCCTTTAGTATAAATATATTTTTGGGCGCTGACGAGGCATATTAAATACTAAAAGGCATATTTGTAAGTATATAAAAGGGTAAGAATATTGTTATTTTGAGTATAGAAGTAACAAGCTGATACAATCCTGTTTTGCATGTGTAGTCAAAAAACAAATTATAATGACAAGTATTTGGAAATGAATACGAGCTGCAGTCGAATTTCCGAAAATTAAAATCATCAACAATAATCACAGTGTACAGAAGATTGGTTACAATTTTTAAATACTCAAATAGTACTCCGTTGATACTCCATGTCGTCTGTAAATCATACTAACCTAGCTTTTGTTTCCAGTTGAATATCAACTTCAACCACCTATAAACTGAAAAATCGCTGTGAAGCGTATGTGATTGCATTACATTTCAGCTTATTACTCAAACATAGCGCAACCCCTTCTCCATGTCTGCCAATGCTATCACGTCTACGGACAAGAAATATTGTTATTATTTGTTACGGAATTTGGTATTTTGTCGGTTAACCAAGGCTCACAAACGATAATAATATAATATTTTTTAGTCTTGAATAATATAACTCTAAATCGCCAGTTTTGTTGCACAAACTTGTGAACGTTGAAATACTTGCAAGCAATGACATCTTTTTATTGCCTACAAGTATTACCCCGGAATTTAATTTAAGTATACACTTATTTTACCATTCCCTGAGCCAGAGACATAGTCCAACTGCAACTGTTTACTTCCGATCAACCGGCCATTTTTATCTTTCCGACAACACTGGAAAAAGACTTTCGTTTTAGCGTTTTGAAGTAGTGATTGTAGATAATGGCAATCCAAATATGAGTAGGTGAGGTTCGGAAGTATGAACGTTATTAGTTAGATACCGTTGGCGAAATATGCCCAGGCGGTATACGTCCTGAACGGTTGCCGATTGATCCCGTTGCTTGACAATGTCTCTAACGCATTCCAGGTCTCGGCCATGTTTCTCCATTCCTTTAATAACAATACAGCGTCGTTTATATGACTCGTCATCGTCCGTTGTAATCGAATAGACTACAAGGGATATCTAGCCAGTATTTTTGCAGCAATTTCGGCGAAAGTTGTCGAAGCAGAATGTTCGACGCTAGTGGTAGCTTGATCAACTGAAGCTTCTGATGCGGTGCTAAGATTTTTGACGGAGAAGGCAAGGTTTGCAATTTGTTGTTCGATTTGTTCTAGATGGTCAGAATTATGGAGAAGATGACAGATTTACACCTGGAAGCATAAATACGCGAAGCGGTTTAGAAAAATCTTCGCAATCTGAGAAAATGACTAAGGTACACTCGTTTAAAAAAATCGATTCTTTCAGACCATGGAGCTGCATTGGATCCATCTAGCGCAGAGTCCATATTCAAAACAAATGCCGCTGCCATCGAATTGGCATTCACAACGTATGTCGTGGATTATTTCTTGAGTCGTCTCAGTCGTTGGTGTATTGGACTGTCCAGCAACACACTTGCAGTAGCAGCAAGGGGTTGGTATTATGACCGTGGATTGTTCTGAAATTGTTCGGTGTTTTTGTCTTGGCAGCGGTTTTTGTTGTTAGAGGCGTATTTCATATTTTATTTGCGACTGCCGTGTGGGTTTGAAATATCATACCTTCAAGCACTCGTTAGGGATCCGAATCATTGATGATACGGGCACAATGTCATTAAATTGCAAAGAACATACGATTTAGATCAAACGCGCAGCAGAGGCTGTCCAAAAAACTTGGAATTGCGCTTCAACGTAATTAAGTCGACGCGAGTTGATTAAGTCAATGAGTTCTTCGAAGTAAGGGCCAACATTTTTCAGATTGTTAATGGCATCTGATAATTCTTAAAGTGACATCAGGTTTGAGAGATTACACAACGATTATATATCGATTTCTTGCAACTAAACGCTTGATTATTGAATAATTGCTTTGCTCCAATTAGTAACTCTTGACACACGTATTTAATTAAAGCACCTTGTTTTACGTTTCTTATTTTTTGTAGACATTTCACCCCGGAAACTGAAACTGGTATGGTGATTCCGATTTTGATATCTAAGTTATATTAAAATTTTATGCTAAGACTTCCCTGTGCATTACTTACATTTCTTGCTTATTTTTGTAGACATTTACCTCGGAAACTGAAACTGGTGTGGTGATTCCGATTTTGATATCTAAGTTATATTAAAATTTTATGCTAAGACTTCTCTGTGAATTACTTACATTTCTTGCTTATTTTTGTAGACATTTCACCTCGGAAACTGAAACTGGTGTGGTGATTCCGATTTTGATATCTAAGTTATATTCAAATTTTATGCTAAGACTTCTCTGTGCATTACTTACATTTCTTGCTTATTTTTGTAGACATTTCACCTCGGAAACTGAAACTGGTGTGGTGATTCCGATTTTGATATCTAAGTTATATTAAAATTTCATGTTAAGACTTCTCTGTGCATTATATATTTACATTTCTTGCTTATTTATCGATCATTACTGTGTATCATGTTTTATGTATTTCGGTGTATTTTGATTGATTTTAGTGAAAATCTTATAAAACACAAAAATATGCAGAAACAAAATTTTGGGTATGTTGATCTAAAGCTCATAGTGATCATTTGTACAATGAGGCTATGAGAAGAGGCTTTGAGAATATTATTACTGAGTTCAAATAGCCCGATAAAAATTAATTTTAGTAAGACAATTGATTGCCTATGGGAGGTGATTTCAGTACCACAACCCGAAATTAATACTAATTATATATAGGAGGTCAGCTCAGTAATAATATTAAAGGTAAGAATTTATATTTTAACCAGAAGTAGTGGTTCTCGGAAGTGAATTAAATAGTTAGAATTAATTCAGTCTGCCTCAATATTAACTACTGATGATAAACCATTGTTTCCCAGCAGTTATGTATATTCCTATACAATAGAATGATAAGATAACAGCAAAAATACATCACATAGAATAAAATAGAATTCTAAATGTATTGTGGCATCTGGGACGTCTCTTCAAATGTAATCAGAAACTTTGCAATGAATGCCAATATATAAATATAAATAACTTTATGATATATACTTTGGTATTTACAGAAAATTAACGAAATGACTCTAAAGAGGCGCTCACATTTTTGATTTTTTTGTTCTAAATTTGATCAAAATTTGAGAGCTTGTTATTTTTTAGTAACTTTGAAGCACTGCTCCGACATATCTAGAATTTTATTTTAGCCAACGACCGACAAAAATCATATCTTAAAAAATCTTAAACTCAGCGTTTATCAAAACAGTGCAAAATTTTTTTTGAAACATCGCGATTTGGAACATTTGTCTTTGACAGATCAAAGTCATACTTTTATTAATATTTGAGCAAAAATTTTATTCTGAATATATATGTGAACTCTCAAAATATATTAACCATGACAAATAAACAACTTATTTGTTAGTATATAATCATGTACATCAAACATCACCACAATAGATAATTTGCAGCATTTGACTAATCAAAAAATTACTTGCCAATCAAAATTCGTTCAAAATGTTCGTCCAAAATATTTTTATAACCCGTATTTATACGCCTAAACAGTTTGTTGTGTCAGATGGCTAGGTATAACTTTGGAACAAATATGTGCGATGGAATTGAGGCAATTTACCAGAAAAATTAGATTCAATAAACTTCACGGCACCATAACAATAACAGTAGAGAAAACATAACGTCGCTATCGTGAAACAAAATATTTGGCGTTAACTTGTGAAGCAAGACTAACTTTACGCTTATAGTTTGACTTAGACTTTGAAAAGCTTTAATCTGTTTTTGGCTTAGAGGTATAAAACATCATACGATTATCCGGAGGGGAAATATTACAGGACCCTAGAAATTCACCGCAGTACCACTATAAGTGCGATAAGATAACAAGTTTGAGCCATAATGAACCCAGCCCAACTAATCCTGAGGAGCGGTACGGTATAACGTTAGAAAAAATAACAGTTAAAAGCTGGGGGTTCGGGAGGCGGGCAGACCCAGGACTTAGGTTTAGTGTATGTCTCATATAAAGACCATAGATTTATCTAAAACTAAGGCTTAATATATCGACAACAGTATGGCTTGTTGGTATGGAAGTATGTGCTATATTATATTTCCGGTCCTACTTGGCCCATGAGCCCAATAGCCAAGTTGGTACAATTTTGTTTTGTAACTGCGAAACAGTGAAAATCAAAGATATCAAAAGTGATATGACGTTTAGGAAAGATCAGGCCCAAACTTAAGTACACACAACTATGTACGAATGACCACAATCTGATGTCCCCGCCTACCGCAATCACACTTAGCTGGGGCCGTATGCCTATTGCAAGGTTGGTACGAAATCGCTAGAGTGCAGTCAACTTGCTCTTAGTGCAACTAAATTGACTGTTTTTTGCTCTATGTTGGACGAAGGAATTGCTTGTTTCAATGTAGTACCTACTTTACTCTATTTCTATTTATTTATGCCGTATATATAATATACGCGTATGAAAATAAGCCTAATTTGGGTATATACTTAAGCGACGAGCGTAGATACAACAAAGGTCGACTGTCCATCAGATCAACTATGACTGATGTAGTACTAGAAATTATAGGTTACAGCGGCCGCTGAGGTCGATAGAGTAATTAGGTTTCCTTTTGGTCTCTTAACCTAAATTCATTGTTTAATATTGTGGTTCACAATTATCATTTTGTCGGCTCTAAAAATTGCATCCTAAAGTAATAAAATAGACTAAATTAGGATTGTACTGAAAATGTAATAATTAATACTATTTAAATTCATTTTCGATACTAACCTGGAGACAAAAACATGACAATGAATAAAATTTAGCTTAATTTGTTGAACAATTACAATTGACAATTTATAAAATACAATAAATGATTGATTATAGCTTTTCAGATTTGAACCTCATTATCTGAAGCTTATTTAATTTGAGTAAAGTACGTAAAAACGTTTATACATGAAAAATGTCATGAGAGCTTCAAAATGATA
The DNA here is from genome assembly GCA_030248225.1 of Trileptium ribeirensis. Taxonomy (NCBI): domain Eukaryota; kingdom Metazoa; phylum Nematoda; class Enoplea; order Enoplida; family Thoracostomopsidae; genus Trileptium; species Trileptium ribeirensis. The sequence continues at coordinate 76,654 of JASANE010012971.1, forward strand.
AGCTTGCTGAACTAGATGCTTACGTTGGGTTAGAAAGTTAAAGTTTCGTTTATTTTAGTCTCAAAACATAGATTAAAACAAACTGTTGCAAATATCTGATGAAATGGAGAAATTCTAGACATGTCCATATCTTAGGCTTTGAAAGATGTTTTAATTTTCGGTAGAAGCGTAATATCGCATGATAGATGCGACAGTGAGCCAATATTTTCGACCTGACCTTGCAATTATGGCGACAGGATCGGCTATCCTGTGCTGTTGATCAATTCGGCACGAAATAACTTGGTTAAAACAGTCCATACATTAAAATAGAAAACATCAATATCCTATTTTATATTATCATAATTAGCAATTACATAATACAGAGTCGTCTCGGTTGGCGAATTACCAACTTCCGTGAAAATTGCACGAACCAAAAACGCAGCATAATTGCGAGGAATATAATTCTAGCTATGTGATAAAACGTCCATTTGTTTGGTAGCAGCGAAAATATGCTTCAAAAACTAATGACTAATAGCAAGAGAATATTAGAGAAGAGTATGACATTTCCGTGCACTGTAATGTAAGCCTGTGTTTGATGATGCGGGCGTTTTCGGCCTGACAACCCAGTTTTAGTTAGGTCGTCATGCACAGACCCCCAGTTTTAGAGGGGTTTCTCGGACCCCCCAACCCCAGTTTTAGGGGGTAGCACCGACCCCCAAGTTTTGGGGGGTCGATTTATAAGCAGCTACCGATTGAACTAACCCCCACACCCAAAAAAAACGGGTTCCTGATATAATTAATACAATTAAAATTATTGGCAAATAATTTCTGACATGTTCTTTTTTCTGGATCGGGGCAATGTTTCATATGAACAGTGCGAATATAGGCAGTGAATAATAGCAGTGTACAATATAGTTACACATGTTCATGGAATGTGGGGAGATTACCCCCTCGATGCCTGAAATATCCATAGGAGGTAGCCTGATCTCCTGAGGCTCCGTCCCCCACAACCCCAGACGCCCAAGGCACGCGCAAAATTTTGGGAAAAATTACTATGTCCATCATTTGAAACAAAGAGACCTAAAGTGAACCACATCGGCGGTTTGCATGATAAATCTTATACATGTGAAATTAGATCCGTCGGTTTTAGTTTTTCTTAACAGAAGAACCGAGCATCTCCTTCAACAGACCCCAAGGAACATGCTCTTTAGTCTTCTCCTAGCTATCATTCCATTCACCCTGTTCCAGTCGAACATGACATTTAATTTGTCCTAAGCGAACGCGACCTTAAGTTTGTCCCAATCGATCATAATTCTGCTTTCAAACTCAAACCAATTTATAGTACAGTTTCTGACTAAGTTGAACCATTACAGCTTGGCATTTGGTATGCTTAATGACAATTAGTGAAGAATATGTCGTGCATATTGTCAAAATTCTATACTACAATAAATGCTTTTGAAAATGATTTTAACACTCTGTCGGCCTGCTAAACTGGAGGGCCTATGTACATGTCGGCGCCGTACGTTGTAAAAGTAATATATATCTTAATGAATGTAATTCGGAGGTGACAGTTCTGTGATTTTGGCTCAATCACGTACATGCCGAAGCAGTGTTCAACACTGACAAAAATTGGGAAACAATTGGCAAAAATAAAGAAGGTCCTCGATGGTGGGGAAGTTGTAGCCTTTTTAGCACCCTATGGAGGACCTCCGCCTAGGCATCTACCTCCTGAAATCACCGCGCCGACCACTTCTACCCCTGAGACCTTAGAGTGTCAACATGTATGGCTTAGCATTTCGAAAACTGCACAGCCAGCATTTCACTTGACCCCTTAAACCTACAGCAGTTTTGACATTATTCATAGCAGTATTGTAGCTGCTGATCGTTATCATATCTGTATTTTGTGTTTTTTGTTAACCCTTTCATTCATTTGTGTATAGTTCAACGTAAATGTCCACGCTGGTACCAGGGATTGAGCCCAGGTTGTAAGAGTTGAAATATAATATCTGTATTTTGTGTATTTTTGTTAACCTTTTCATTCATTTGTGTATAGTGCAACGTTAATGTCCACGCTGGTACCAAGGATCGAGCCCAGGTTGTAAGAGTTGAAATATCATATCTGCATTTTGTGTGTTTTTTGTTAACACTTTCATTCATTTGTGTATAGTGCAACGTTAATGTCCACGCTGGTACCAGGGATCGAGCCCAGGTTGTAAGAGTTGAAATATCATATCTGTATTTTGTGTATTTTTTGTTAACCTTTTCATTCATTTGTGTATAGTGCAACGTTAATGTCCACGCCGGTACAAGCCCAGGTTGTAAGAGTTGAAATATCATATCTGTATTTTGCATGTTTTTTGTTAACCCTTTCATTCATTTGTGTATAGCGCAACGTTAATGTCCACGCTGGTACCAGGGATCGAGCCCAGGTTGTAAGAGTTGAAATATCATATCTGTATTTTGTGTGTTTTTTGTTAACCCTTTCATTCATTTGTGTATAGTGCGACGTTAATGTCCACGCTGGTACCAGGGATCGAGCCCAGGTTGTAAGAGTTGAAATATCATATCTGTATTTTGTGTATTTTTGTTAACCTTTTCATTCATTTGTGTATAGTGCAACGTTAATGTCCACGCTGGTACCAGGGATCGAGGACAGGTTGTAAGAGTTGAAATATCATATCTGTATTTTGTGTGTTTTTTGTTAACCCTTTCATTCATTTGTGTATAGTGCAACGTTAATGTCCACGCTGGTACCAGGGATCGAGACCTTAAATATCATATCTGTATTTTGTGTGTTTTTTGTTAACCCTTTCATTCATTTGTGTATAGTGCAACGTTAATGTCCACGCTGGTACCAGGGATTGAGCCCAGGTTGTAAGAGTTGAAATATCATATCTGTATTTTGTGTGTTTTTTGTTAACCCTTTCATTCATTTGTGTATAGTGCAACGTTAATGTCCACGCTGGTACCAGGGATCGAGCCCAGGTTGTAAGAGTTGAAATACCATATCTGTATTTTGTGTGTTTTTTTGTTAACCCTTTCATTCATTTGTGTATAGTGCAACGTTAATGTCCACGCTGGTACCAGGGATTGAGCCCAGGTTGTAAGAGTTGAAATATCATATCTGTATTTTGTGTGTTTTTTGTTAACCCTTTCCTTCATTTGTGTATAGTGCAACGTTAATGTCCACGCTGGTACCAGGGATCGAGCCCAGGTTGTAAGAGTTGAAATATCATATCTGTATTTTGTGTGTTTTTTGTTAACCCGTTCATTCATTTGTGTATAGTGCAACGTTAATGTCCACGCTGGTACCAGGGATCGAGCCCAGGTTGTAAGAGTTGAAACTTGACGTGCGTACGCAAACCACTGAGCTTTCGAGGAGTTGTTGCTTGGTTGCTGACAACGTGGACGAAGAAAAACGTACGTGCTAACATACAGAATACGAGAACGTCAGTTAACACTATATATCACTGTGTACGCTTAGTGGATTTGGACTTAGGGGTAATAATAATAATAGCAACATTTATATTGCGCCCTTTTCGCCGAAGCGTTGCAAAAGCGCTGAAACAACAAATACGAAGATGACATATATAGAAAACAATGTAAACAAGGAGGGCGCGGAGGTTTTTGTGTAAGGTAAGAAAAGAATAAAAGTCTATCTCTTTGTCATTGAGGCGCATTGAGAATGCACTGGCTGTTAAAAAGTGTAATAACGAAGGTGAAAGCAAGGCCACAGATATAAAACCCATTAATATTAACATCTGAATGCAGTCAAAATTAAAAATTGCACATTGCGTATTAACATTTTATTTGTAAATATATAAATTCTGAAAATGCAAAACGTTAACAGTATGAAATTTTGACAGGTGATGCAGCAGCATGAATTATTGTTACAACTAGTCGCTAATGTCAATTATTAGTACAACAAATATTTTCTATCATGAACTTTGTTGTTTTGCTGAAGTGAAAATTAATAATATATGCAAACTGACATGAACAGATTAAAATATAACCGAACACATATATACTGTTGATGAACGTGCAGAATATCAAGAGTGAAAAATGAAAATGGCTGGAAAAATTCAGTGAGTCATAGAGGTAAGAAAGAGCCAGATTTTCAGGTTCCGGCTCCGCTCTTTGTGAGCCACGTCCGGTTCGACTGCGCTGTGACATGGAGAGATTAAAATATAACACAACACATACTGTTGCTGAAGTGTAGAATATCAAAACGGAAAATGAAAGAACTCATAGAGGTGAGAAAGAGCCAGATTTTCAAGTTCCGGCTCGGCTCTTTGTGTTCGACTGGGCTCTGACATATTGATCATTGGCGCTGGTTCGGCTGGGATCTTCGTGAGCAACATCCGGTTCGCTTGGCACGGCTCTTTTGAAGGAAATACAGCCTTGGCTCTTAAGGTCCTGATAATAAATTTTGCGTTTTAAATGAGAAGATAATATACAATGGACATATTTATAGTTCCTTTAGAAACTTTTAAGATGCCGAGCCAAGGTTATCTCGCCAGTTTTTGCTATTGGCTTAGTATTGTACTATAAACCAGCAGTAGCAATTATGTTTGTTGTTTTAGAAAAAAGCTTTTAAGAGCAGTCCGCAGCTTTTCCGCATACATTAGGCTCTGGCTAGGTTCGGCTATTCAGACATTGTGGTGGGGGCTTGGCACGGCACCGAAAATCAGAGTTAATTATATAAATAGCAAAACGAAAATTGAGTAAATCTTGACGCTAAAATCCACAGAACAGAACTGCCAAAGTACCAAAATGTTTTGCCCGAATATATGCAAGTTGTAAGTCAAATCAGCATATTTCGCACAAAAAATACTAAAATTCCTTTCACCTAAAAAGTTTTTCAAAGACTTGGTAGTACAAAATACCGAAATTCCTTTCAATTAAAAAGTTTTTCAAAAATTTGGTAGTATAAAATACCAAAATTCCTTTCATCTAAAAAGTTTTTCAAAGACTTGTTAGTATAAAATACCAAAATTCCTTTCACCTAAAAAGTTTTTCAAAGACTTGGTAGTATAAAATGCCAAAATTCCTTTCACCTAAAAAGTTTTTCAAAGCTTGGTAGTATAAAATACCAAAATTCCTTTCACCTAAAAAGTTTTTCAAAGACTTGGTAGTACAAAATACCGAAATTCCTTTCAATTAAAAAGTTTTTCAAAAATTTGGTAGTATAAAATACCTAAATTCCTTTCATCTAAAAAGTTTTTCAAAGACTTGTTAGTATAAAATACCAAAATTCCTTTCACCTAAAAAGTTTTTCAAAGACTTGGTAGTATAAAATGCCAAAATTCCTTTCACCTAAAAAGTTTTTCAAAGACTTGGTAGTATAAAATACCAAAATGCCTTTCACCTAAAAAGTTCTTCAAAGACTTGTTAGTATAAAATACCAAAATTCCTTTCACATAAAAAGTTTTTCATAGGATTATTACTATAAGGGAAAACAGAGGCGGTGTAGTTTACTTAAATAATATCTTCTGCTCGTCAATAACGTTTCCAATATGTACGCATCATTATATTAGAATATATATATAATTGCTGAGCTCATAAGTTAAGCACAAATATTTAACGTTATTTGATTTGACGATAAGGAACAACATCAGTCGTTCCGCGCGGAATCATCCGGATATTTGGTTGAAAATTAGAAGTCAATTGCCATTTTGGAAATCGAATATGTTCAACTTTCAAATGGATGTTGTTGATTCAACAACTCTTATAGAGCAGGATTTTATCGGAGGATAAAAAAACTTACATATTTCATGTTCAGAGCACGAATTTTGCTTCAGTCACCGTAGTAGAAAGCTGCATATAAACACGTTGAGACTGACAATTCCTTTAAACAACCGTCATTAATGCTTCTTTGTCTCAGGCGACAAACGTCAGGGGGCTTTAATATGGTGAGGTCCAGATGTCCCGGATCAACAGATTTTAGTTGCTCGAGTGCACCTACAGAATGGACATCCCGCAAGTTTGAGATTGGTTAAACTAACAAGATCACCACTGTTTGCTGCTTCGTAAGGCTGTATATTGTGATAAGATTATATTGAGTTGTCTCATGCACTGCGGGGATCTATTAAAATTCAGGCTGCTAAAATTCGCTTAACAATCGAAAACAGCGTTAAGCAAACGTCAAATATCCTAAAACGTGAATTATCGGGTCTTTACGGTTAGCTCCCAAGCCTGAAATTGATCAATTTTGAAGATACGGCGACAATTTTCGTACCATCCGACTCAACGACTGGTTAGCAAACGTTTCTTCTGATTTTTTTGGTTCCCTTGATATCCAAAATTTTCGAATTTTTTTCGACAAATGCATAATTTTATATATGGTTCAAACCACATTGACTAGCTGAGTGGAATGGTGCATCGGTTCATGAATTAATGGCGCAGGCTTATGCTAAAGCTTAGGCTTATCCTTAGGCTTAGAACTTCACGTTAATAGAAACATCTCTTTAACCCCAATACCGATTGAGTTAATTTAGCTGGATTTGTCAGTGCAGTTCAAATTATATATAAAAATATACATGTGTTAAGAAATTGTTCTCAAAAATTTTAGACACCTTTGGGAACCGAAAAAATCCGAAAATTTTTTGTCAAAAAGTAGCTACTAAACTTTGCCTTTATATCTTTATGGGCAAACCCATCTAGGGTATAGGATATATATAGATATAGTCTAATCTCTGTGTTTAACTGATACACAAACCTTCGTATCGTTATCCTTTCAAAGACGGTATATTACTGACAATGGGGTCCTTATTATTTTAAATCAGACCTCGTTTTATGTTTAACAGTTGTTAACCATAACAAAGTAACCTATCGCTATTTTTGACAATTTGCGACACATTTTTACCAATTGTTAACTCATTTTTGCCAATTTTAGTTCAATTTTTGTCTATATTTGCTAAAATCTAACAGTTGTTAACCATAACAAAGTAACCTATCGCTATTTTTGACAATTTGCGACCCATTTTTACCAATTTCTAAATTATTTTTGCCAATTTTAGTTCAATTTTTGTCTATATTTGCTAAAATCTAACAGTTGTTAACCATAACAAAGTAACCTATCGCTATTTTTGACAATTTGCGACCCATTTTTACCAATTTTTAAATTATTTTTGCCAATTTTAGTTCAATTTTTGTTTATGTTTGCTAAAATCTAACAGTTGTTAACCATAACAAATCAACCTATCGCTATTTTTGACAATTTGCGACACATTTTTACCAATTGTTAACTCATTTTTGCCAATTTTAGTTCAATTTTAGTTTAGTTTTGCTAAATTTTAGCCTATGTTTACCACAATTCTCCGCTCACTTTTGGCGCGGGATGGAGGAGAGTGTATGCGGAGCCTCAGGTGTGCCTGAGATAATCAACCCTTCCTCTCATGAGCATGTATGATGTGCTTTTTCATATATGCTTCTAATCTCAATGCAAAGCTGTGCCACTGATAGTGATAGTTTTGCGAAAAATTAGTACATAATTTTAGCTCGCTTTTTTAATTTATTTTCATATATTATACACACAATTCGTGGAGATAATGCTACTACATATTAATATTGATTGTCATTTATTGACTGATGTTTATTTCATATTAATACTATCTTTACAAAAATTTTAACCATGCTTATAAGGGCTCTTATCCAAAATATCCTTGAACGGCACAATTTAATTGAAATTCGAATATTGTAAAACAGGAATTCAGGGATTCTTTTCGGGATCCAACGATTTCACTCAACTTGGTGGTCCAAAACATTACTTTGTTTTGCGATAAAATTTTCTTTTATTCAAATCTTATTCATTCAATCCTGTTTGCACCGTAGTAGAAAATTCGCTGACCGAAGTGTTTATTTTATTTATGAAAATATATTACGATGGCTAGTGTCTAATTAATTTTCCCGCAAAAATTTTGTTTCACAAAAGGAAATATATTTACTATTTCTGATAGGAAGTGTCCCAGAAAATTCGCTGACCGAAGTACTTATTTATGAAAATATATTGCGATGGCTAGTGTCTAATTAATTTTCCCACAAAAATTTTGTTTCACAAAAGGAAATTTATTTACTATTTTTGATAGGAAGTGTCCCAGAAGTGTCCCAGAAAATTCGCTGACCGAAGTGCTTATTTATGAATATATATTACGATGGCTAGTGTCTAATTAATTTTCCCGGAAAAATTTTGTTTCACAAAAGGAAATTTATTTACTATTTCTGATAGGAAGTGTCCCAGAAATATCTGAGTTATTTGCAGTAGTATTACTGAATTTGATTTGGTTAATCAATTTAGTTTTTTCCGAATTGTATGAAATGATTTATGCAAACCTAAAAATATCCTACGCGTAAATGATCAAAACCTTACCTGAATCTAGTAATCGTATGACGAAGATTTTATAACTCAATCATTGTAGTCTTAACAACAATCCATAAGAAATGTTGCATAAATTCATTTCACACCCATTTGGCCACCCTATTAGGACACTAAAACAGTTAGTGCCAGTGTCACATTAGTATTATAATTCTCATAAACCATCGTATGAGAACAAAATGACCACCGTTATCGGTTCTAAGGAAACTAAACAAAAAGAATACCTACCTTAGAGATCGCGGCGGTACGTATTAAGAAACGAACCATAAATACCACGAGCTGATACCATCATCGGCAAAACGTCAGTCATTCCAATATTGCATAATTATCATGACATAAATGTCCACCAATGTCCGTTTCTCTTATACAGATACGACGATATTGATAGCCAAGAACTTAACCAAGCGAAGAAATTAAATGCAATTACAATATAGAAGCTCTACGACAGCCTTGCTTGTACAAAAAATGCGAGATGAATTGTGTTGGAAGTATATACTAGACGAGATTAGACGTAGCTTTAACAAGCGGTTAACCTTGGAAATGCTTGCTATGTCGTTCTTGATACACTATGCCTAATCCTTAATCTCAGTATAGGCTTCGTATCTTATGCAAGACTGAGACTAATCCTAAGCTTAAGTAAGAGAGCTGCCTTCCTTCAAACGCCCCGAACTAAGATGTTCTTTTTCATGACTGCGGGACCATACGACCGATGGGTCAATAGAACAGAGGACCAAATAATGACAATGGACTTGATAGAAAAATTTTTTATGCTTTTTTCTTTAAAATTTTTCTTAAAGAACAGATTTCAGCGAGAAATTTTGCATTCTAGAAATTATGCCATAAGTTATATTCCTTTATAAAAACAAAACGGTAGTTTACATAAAATTTAAACACCCTTAAAGACATGATATTAAGTTTCACAGCCTTTTTTGCCAGACAATAATACCGCTACTATGATAAAAAACTAGATAAGCCCTATCGAGTTACCGTAAAACAATAATTATTCGGATCATCAGAGCGAACAAATCCGCTAAAAACGTCCGCCTGGTTTGCGATTATATTTTATAAATTTCTAAATTATTTGTAGTTAAGATTTTACAAACATGACTGCTGAACGTGAATACTATCCAATCAAAATAACACAACTATGAAAACTATATAATTTTCTTTGTATTGAGAAGTCAATCGTCCGAATTTTTGAAGATACAAATATAAACATAACTAAAAACCCTTGCTAAACCCTCTCCTGGATTTAGGTTGAATTGTAAAAAATTCTTATTGAATTATTAAAAATGACGAGCATCTGGGTGCATAATATATCAATAATTATGTATATTTATTAAATATGATAGGTTTCCGAAGTCCGCTGGTTTAGGAATGTAAATGATTCCACCGGAGAAAGAATGTGGTGACTAAAAAGCGGGAAAATATGGCTTACAGGGGTCTGACCCCTAGTGAGTAGTAGTGGGACACCCATGATCTATATTTGATAGCTTTTACTATGGCACCTCAAGTGATCGAAACCGCTTAAAACATGACTAAAAATTCAAGAATTTAGTCGAGACTATAACGCTTTTCTATCTTACAACAAATTTTAAGTTTTATACATTAAAAACATATAAAGCCACAGGTAGAGTGTCATAAATTACATACCATTCATAAATTTCAACTTGAAAATATCAAGTAATAAATAATTTTTTTTGGCTGGACACTTCCGGCGTCTGCCAACTGTCATCTAATATTTCAAAACCTAATTCTTTCAAATCTCTGTAAACTTTAAAGAACAATAACAACAACCACCGAACTAGACTTAATATTAGAACTAAAATATTAGAGGTTTGGAATGGAATTTGAAAAATGATAAGAAACATATCTATGTTTGCGAGGTAGACAAGACAATGCTTGTCGTAGTATGCGCAGACTAAACATATTTTGTTTTATGCCTGTATATTTGTGTTAAGAATTTCGATTTACAGATGCAGACCCAGGTAGTGTCATTTCACTTAAACTTAATTCAATGACCGTTACTGACAATGGCCCCTGATGCTTTGAATATCGATTTACAGATGCAGACCTAGGTAATGTCATTTAACTTAGTTATAAATCGATGACCGCTGCTGACAAGGGCCCATGATGCTTTAAATTTCGATTCACAGCTGCAAACCCACGTAGTGTCATTTACCAAATATAAATCAATGACAGTTGCCGACAAAGGCCCCTGATTCTCTGAGTTTCGATTTACAGTTTCAGACTCAGGTAGTGTCATTTAACTTAAATATAAGTCATTGTGTGTTGCTGACAAGGGCCCCTGATGCTCTGAAATTCGATTTACAGAGGCAGACCCAGGTAGTGACATTTAACTTAAATATAAATCAATGACCGTTACTGACAAGGGCCCCTGATGCTTTGAATATCGATTTACAGATGCAGACCTAGGTAATGTCATTTAACTTAGTTATAAATCGATGACCGTTGCTGACAAGGGCCCATGATGCTTTAAATTTCGATTCACAGCTGCAAACCCACGTAGTGTCATTTACCAAATATAAATCAATGACAGTTGCTGACAAGGGCCCCTGATGCTACGAATTTCTATTTATAGATGCAGACCCAGGTCGTGTCATTAAACAAATATAAATCAATGACCGTTGCTGACAAGGGCCCATGGTGCTATGAATTTCGATTCACAGATGCAGACCCAGGTAATGTCATTTAACTTAGTTATAAATCGATGATCGTTGCTGACAAGGGCCCATGATGCTTTAAATTTCAATTCGCAGCTGCAAATCCAGGTAGTGTCATTTAACAAATATAAATCAATGACCGTTGCTGACAAGGGCCACTGATGCTATAAATTTCGATTCACAGATCCAGGCTCAGGTAGTGTCATTAAACTTAGTTATAAATCCATAACATTCGCTGACAAGGGTAATCAATGACCGTTGCTGACAAGGGTCCCTGATACTATGAATTTGGATTTACAGATGCAGACTAAGGTAGTGGCATTTAACAAATATAAATCACTGAGCGTTGCTGACAAGGGCCACTGATGCTATAAATTTCGATTCACAGATACAGACTCAGGTAGTTTCATTAAACTTAGCTATAAATCAATGACCGTCGCTGACAAGGTAATCAATGACCGTTGCTGACAAGGGCCCCTGACGATATGAATTTGAAGTACGAACAACAACAAAGGAAAATATCAACTACATATATACCGATTACAAAGCAGTCAGCGTGACGTTGGTTGCTCAAAACGCGTACTGCTCTGTGGAGTAGTTTATCTAAGCTAAATTAGCTTAGTTCGCTAAAGAAAATCGATAGCTGACTAGCTGTCAACGTACTGATACGAAAACTATAATTTTAGTCAAATAAACCTTTAGAAAAATTATTCCTAAATCAAGCTTAGATGGTTGGGTCCAACACTGCAAGCTGTTGTTTTTCCGTATCAATAATACCAAGCACCCAAAGCTGCACTTTATTTGCATACCCTAAGATGCTAAGTTCAGTTGCATTATCAAATATAATTGATGTGTTTGATATATTGCTACAATCTGATAACGTTATCATTAGGCATTGACCTAAACAAATGCCCATATATCTCCTATCTCGTACTGCATAATGCTATGATCCACAAGAAATGTATAATTTTGTTGATTTAATGTTAAGATTAGTTTTCTCCTATTTTACACATAAAACTATGCTCGTTCTATAAATTATGTTGAAGTCCAGTGATCTGTCAACTATTAATCTTTGACTTCATATACAATAAATAGCTGTCTACAGACCGAAATTAAAAATATAGTTTTGATCAAACTTGTCGGTATAATGCATTATATAAATGAGTTGTTTGTCCAAATGCAATATTCTATATGGGTACAGGGTGCTATAATAAATATGGATTAGCGGGTGCCCCGACTCACTGCTAGTGACACATAAACGCTACTTCATAAGAGCCGCTACAACGGGCTTCGCCCAAATTATGATTAGATCGCAAATTGTATTGTATACCAGAAAAGCATATTGCGTTTGAAAGATTAGTGTTTAGCAAACTCATCCTATGCTACGATGTTTTACTGCCTTTATCTTTGCATCAAACGCGCTTTAGACTGTGTATCGTTGCTCATCCATACAATGTCTTCGATGTCATGTTGCGTTTGGAACATTAGTGTTTAGCAAACTCATCCTATGCTACGATATTTTACTGCCTTTATCTTTGCATCAAACGCGCTTTATACTGTGTATCGTTGCTCATCCATACAATGTCTTCGATGTCATATTGCGTTTGGAAGATTAGTGTTTAGCAAACTCATCCTATGCTACGATGTTTTACTGCCTTTATCTTTGCATCAAACGCGCTTTATACTGTGTATCGTTGCTCGTCCATACAATGTCTTCGATGTCATATTGCGTTTTTGGAAGATTAGTGTTTAGCAAACTCATCCTATGCTACGATATTTTACTGCCTTTATCTTTGCATCAAACGCGCTTTAGACTGTGTATCGTTGCTCATCCATACAATGTCTTCGATGTCATATTGCGTTTGGAAGATTAGTGTTTAGCAAACTCATCCTATGCTACGATATTTTACTGCCTTTATCTTTGCATCAAACGCGCTTTATACTGTGTATCGTTGCTCATCCATACAATGTCTTCGATGTGATATTGCGTTTGGAAGATTAGTGTTTAGCAAACTCATCCTATGCTACGATGTTTTACTGCCTTTATCTTTGCATCAAACGCGCTTTATACTGTGTATCGTTGCTCATCCATACAATGTCTTCGATGTCATATTGCGTTTGGAAGATTAGCGTTTTTAGCAAACTCATCCTATGCTACGATGTTTTACTGCCTTTATCTTTGCATCAAACGCGCTTTATACTGTGTATCGTTGCTCATCCATACAATGTCTTCGATGTCATATTGCGTTTGGAAGATTAGTGTTTAGCAAACTCATCCTATGCTACGATGTTTTACTGCCTTTATCTTTGCATCAAACGCGCTTTATACTGTGTATCGTTGCTCGTCCATACAATGTCTTCGATGTCATATTGCGTTTTTGGAAGATTAGTGTTTAGCAAACTCATCCTATGCTACGATATTTTACTGCCTTTATCTTTGCATCAAACGCGCTTTAGACTGTGTATCGTTGCTCATCCATACAATGTCTTCGATGTCATATTGCGTTTGGAAGATTAGTGTTTAGCAAACTCATCCTATGCTACGATATTTTACTGCCTTTATCTCTGCATCAAACGCGCTTTATACTGTGTATCGTTGCTCATCCATACAATGTCTTCGATGCGATATTGCGTTTGGAAGATTAGTGTTTAGCAAACTCATCCTATGCTACGATATTTTACTGCCTTTATCTTTGCATCAAACGCGCTTTATACTGTGTATCGTTGCTCTTCCATACAATGTCTTCGATGTGATATTGCGTTTGGAAGATTAGTGTTTACCAAACTCATCCTATGCTACGATATTTTACTGCCTTTATCTTTGCATCAAACGCGCTTTATACTGTGTATCGTTGCTCATCCATACAATGTCTTCGATGTGATATTGCGTTTGGAAGATTAGTGTTTAGCAAACTCATCCTATGCTACGATGTTTTACTGCCTTTATCTTTGCATCAAACGCGCTTTATACTGTGTATCGTTGCTCATCCATACAATGTCTTCGATGTCATATTGCGTTTGGAAGATTAGTGTTTAGCAAACTCATCCTATGCTACGATGTTTTACTGCCTTTATCTTTGCATCAAACGCGCTTTAGACTGTGTATCTTAGCTCACCCAAACAATGTCTTCGATTTCATTTCTGAAAAGCAGGGCACAATAAGGATTGTTTCTAATACATACTACCAGAAACTATAATCATTTATAAACAATATAGATTGAAGCTTTCTACTACATGATCCTTTGGAGTTTGGAGACTGTGTATCTTAGCTCACCCAAACAATGTCTTCGATTTCATTTCTGAAAAGCAGGGCACAATAAGGATTGTTTCTAATACATACTACCAGAAACTATAATCATTTATAAACAATATAGATTGAAGCTTTCTACTACATGATCCTTTGGAGTTAAAATGCAATAAATGCGGTTAAAGCACGTTATCATCCTTATCTGAAGCTTTCAACCGGCTTTCTAACAATATTTAGTGTGAAATTTTACGTTTTTATCTTTGAAATTATTACTATTAAAATATAAAAAGATGCAATACCAAGCAGTGGATATTCTGCGTAGAAAAATTGCGATGCATTGGGTTCTAATTAGTTGGCCTGTCTGGTACATTGTGCAGCTGCCTGCCAATGTAGCAGCTATGGGACTGGCGGGACTTTGTTACAAAGTATATCGATAACATATTATAATATGATTTCAATGAAAAAGTTGTCCGCGGAAAAGTAAGTTTTCTATTTTCACGTTTTAGGATATGGATGTCTACATGTCCTCTATGTAATATCTACAAGACGTATTTTAGATTATGTTCGATATCGTTAATTCATTGCACAACGCGTGACATCAGCTAGAGGGCTGAAGTAAATAGGAGGAACGTTAAGTTAATTAGATATCAGAAGAATAGCTTAGTTCCGAGGAAGGTAGGTGCGCAGAGAGTTTCAGCTGGTACTGTGTAGTTTAACTCGTTTGCTGGCCGTGTGCGCAAGGGATTCCGGCGGATTTGAGTACCGCTACTTAGAGGGCAAGCGGTAATTTCTCACCGGCTCCACAACGTAAGAAAGAGTAAGAAAGAACTAAAAAATATTGAAGCCGAAGATTTCGTTCATGAAGCTTAGTAACCGTTTGAACTGTCTGGACGTTTATATATCATGTTTGGCAAATTTATACAACACTTCTTAATAGGCGGTGTAACGGACAATAGCAATTGATGTGTGAGGGTCAGCTTTGCAATATACCCAGCTGGCACTACTTGCTGTTCCGCTTCAAAATCTGGCAGGGCAGCCAACCGACTGACGGTTACTGGTAGTCAGAGTTGGCTGAGCCGTTTCGGCATTTACGGCACCTCCTGCGAGAGGGGGTGGGCTCAACGACCTATCAGGGCATACCACACTTCAGGTAGGTTATCGCAGCAGGGCAGCCAACCGACTGACGGTTACTGGTAGTCAGAGTTGGCTGAGCCGTTTCGGCATTTACGGCGCCTCGATCGAGAGGGGATGGGCTCAGCGACCTATCAGGGTATTCCACACTTCAGGTAGGTTATCGCAGTATCCTATCATAAGCATGTACGAGTTTGGCATTTTTATGACAAAAATGCTATGAAAATGGTTTAGACACATAACAATGAGTTACCTGGTAACTAGAAATATAAAATATATCGTGTGAGAAATGTATGTTTGTAGCTCGCCATATTATAGGACATCGTTCAGTTATACGCGCGTATTTATTGTTATCAAACCTTTAATAGTTGCACTCTATTTGATTTATAGCATTACAGTGGCAAAAATATACACCATTCAAGTTTTAGACTTAATATTCATGTCCAATGGCACGCAATTCATGTCACTATAAAAGCAAGTTCGGCTAAAATGTTAACTAAAAACAGCTTAATAAGGTTCATTAATGAGTCCCAAAATTATATATTTTTTGGTTTCATTTCCATGAACAGAACCACAAAGAAACAAACTACAAGTCTCTTCAACTGAAAAACTTTATTCAAAAGACAGGTTTAACTAAGGAAAACTTATGTATTTCCTAATTTCATCATGAAAACAGCTATTGAAAAATTTAGTTGAGGGGGAACAGAGCAACTGCAGGAAATATCAAAGACATGACCTAATTGAAGACAAGAGGCTATTTCACATTCTAGTTGTTGATGTTGAAGTTGACGTAGACCAAAACCGTACTTTTTAATTTCGGTGAGTATTATTTGTTTTCGATGTAAGCGATTTGTTTTTACTGGCAGTTGTGCTGCAGTTTAAAATTTCGCCAATAGTGATTTAAAATCCCTGAAAATAAATTGTGGAGGGCGAAATCTTAAATAAAAGGTGTTAAGTGGCTTAGCACGGTATAGATGGTTCCGGCGGTGTATAGGGTATACGCCAGGGGATTAGATTTATGTAAATGTCGAGGTTTTGAGACTCACCATTTTTCCTGGAAAAAATTCCTAACAAAGTTTTGCTAAAATTTTCCAAGAGTCGAGTCTTGGGCGTGCGGCGGGGATTGATGGTGAACGAGTGCACGACTACAACGGAAAGACGAGTAATTAGGATTAAATTGGAGTCCAACCGTACCGATACGATTCGATTGCGCCCCATTTGGTGTCACAATGCATTCTATCCGATCTGATTAGATTCGATCCCATTTGGGGCCACATTGTAATTCATCCGATCGGATTCGATCCGTATCCAATAAAATCGTGCATGTGCTATAGGATCGGATCCAAATAATGCAACAAAGCAGCAATCTACCTATATACAATATATAAGCGTGCAAATTTTGTTTGAATCGGATTTCAGCAAATCTGGTCATGTCAGGTCAGGCGCTATGTGAAAACACTGTGTGTTTTATTTGGGCGTAATTAAATGTAGAAATTTTTACTAATTATGCTACTGACTGTCTGTTATGTTACAAGTTGTCAAACTTGTATTAGACCGCTTTTTTACAGAATACCATTTCGCAAAACCTCGGCGTTTAAGATATGATAGCGTACACATAGAAAAATTGTAGGATTAATTGTTATCTGGTATCGTTCGAACCACTGCTTTTAAAATCAGCTAGTGAGCAAGTACTAGCTTACAATAAATTATGTGATAATTTTAAAGCATGCTCTAAGCTCATTATCACTACTAGCAAAACAATACTCGCACTTACTTTAAATACTTCCACTTACTTTAAATACTTATACAATCTGATATTAAAACAATTGCTAATGGCCAACAAGAAATTGCGGGTCCTATAAGCGAGACTTCATGTTCAAAATTATAAAAGGATTGATGATTACAGATTTTTCTTCAAATAAATCCAGGGGTTGAATTCAAACATATATAACAGTTCAAATCTGACATTGTCCTGTATGTTGCATATATAGAGTCAGTGTGAGAAAATGCTAAGTATATATTCTCGACTACCGTAGGTAGTAGGGCCTTGTATCATTTAATTGATGTATATCACACAGCTAGTACAAATATTTCGCGATGTAGATTTTAGTCGCTGTAACTCAGAAACGGATGATCGAACTGGTTTCACTCATGACTCAAAATAATGTGTTATAACGATCTTTTTGAAGATATAAATTTTTTAATCCTCACATTGTGTTATTTCTTCCGGTAAGTCATGTTTTTGGACATTTTACGTTATGCAAACTTTATTTTATTTGCAACAAGAGTATATATAGGACGGATTAACAAATTTTACTGAAGTTCATTTTATTCTGCGCATACGTCATCATAAACTTGACTGCACGCGCTGCCGTCCGTGAACGAACAGTTGAATCATCGTTAAAAATGGAAATCTTTTAACGGTCCGATGCAAGATTTTAGGTTTCACTTGTACGAAATTGCAGCTAAGGTTAAATCTCTAGTCTGTGATATCATAAGATACCTGTATACCTTGTCTAGTTAAATTTTTAATATTATTCGAATAAATCCAGCATCACAGGTTTGTGACAAATTTAGTTCAAAACTTTACCAAATTTCAGTTCTTTTCAGGTGACACACGTATCGTTTACCCCACCAGCGATATTAAGTTTTTGTACATGTTACCTTAAAGTTATCTCATACTTCTAGTGCCTTTCACTAAAATTCATCAATAAAATAATATACACCAGCGAAACCACGCCCTCAGAACTGTAGTAATTGGGCTGCACAACATTGCTTAACTCTAAATTAAAGACTTTGAAAAGTGAGAATTTTTAATATTTTTTGATATACTGAACCTTTCTTAAGGGCGTAAATAGAAACTGACATTTTGTCGAGCGCGGCCTGTAATTTGTTATTGCTCAAAGAAAATCAGTAATAAGTTAAGTCCCAGAAGCTAAGGTTGTATTTTCATCAATTGTTACCGCTACAAATTACGTGTAATTAAATTATGGCAATCAATAAGTTTAAAGTTGCTTGCTGCTAATTTTTTTCATGCCTATGACTTAGAACAGCCGTGTAATTTCAACATTTATTGTGATCAATCCAAGCTTATCACTCATTGATTAGATGGCACGTTGAGAAGTATGTGTGCTACTTACATGTATTAAAATAGTTACCATTGAAATAAACTTCGTCTCTTAGATAGATAGATAGTTTATTGATATTCACAAAGTATTTTATAGTATTTAAACAAAAATATAAACTAATGTAATAAATGCGCTCATATCTAAATAATATGACTTATCAATAAACTATATCACAAAGGGAGCAAACTACTCTAACATATGATATTTCGTAAAATGTTTCTGCTGGAGATAGCCTTCGATCAAAAAGTAACCTCAGAGCAAATGTATATAGTGCTCAAGATGCGCAAAAGAAGTGGATTTTTGGATTTGTGTAAGAATACATGCTCAAACAGACTTTGAGATTTATTGTTGAAGCCTTAGAAAGAAAAACATTGGCATAGAATGTGCCTAGCTGTGTTTATAGGAATACCGGGTATTTCATAGTGCTACCCATATAGCGCTTCAAATTGGGATAGTGTAAATTATCACAGTGCTTCAAATTCGCAAAAGAACTAAATTTAAGGATTTCTGTAAAATATATACTTAAACAGACTTGGAAGCATTTGTTGAAGCCTTAGAAAGAAAAAACATTGGCATAAATGAGCCTAGTAGTGTTTATGGAAATACCGGGCATTTCACGGGGCTAGCCGTATAATTTCAGGGTTAAGTACAAAATGTGCGGTACGCTTTACTCATGTGACGGTAGTTGGTATTCGTCAAGTGCTGCCGCTTTCTATTTCATTCAGGATTTTGAAAATGGAGCAAATTTCGATTATGTTCAACACAGCTTACCAGAATATTAAAAAATAGCTGCAATGCCACAGTTTTGAGTTAGCAGTTCAAAAATTTGTTTAAATCTAAACAATTTCAAATATATAAGTTGGGTATATAGTATATAAGCATCCGTAACATGTACAAATAGAATTTCTATGGTTGCTTGTTGTTGTTGCAACTAGAGTTTTTAGCATCCCAAGACGGAGTAATCTGTGAGCAACGAACTGTATTCCAGACCACATTACTGTCCATCTTTGTACAGCCTTTTTTGAGAGTAACATAAATTTAAATTAAAAATTGAATAATTTTGAAATAAAAGCTGTATTCAAAATTCATAACAGAAACTGCACAAAAAATTTTTAAACGTCGCGAATAATAAGGCTTAAAATGACCATATTATCCCATAAACTGAAACGTATCCAAATAGAGTGACTCTCACGTTCTTTTTCAAAGTCTCTTCAACACAACGATATTTGTGTGAAATTATATATATTATCATTAATAAAATGGAGTGGAAAAGTGGAATTGTGCACGAAAACATGTCATTTATTAAAATGATACTGTTTCGATGAGCTTAAGATTCCACTTATAATTAGAACAAAGAGTTGGGTGGTAATTTGTAAGCCAAATGTTAGCCACAACAGCAAGACTGTGGCTTTTCCATTTTATCACTATTATAAGCAAGTGGCATCAACAATGAAATTGCATTAGTATAAAATCCAAAAATTGAGTGGATAAGAGTATATTGTTGATTAGTATAATAGTAACGTCAGGATGATATGAGACTTTATATTCTGAAGTTTGTGATGCTGTTCAGGTTTTCAATGCTAACGGAAACGGTGTATCGAGGTCGTTTTCAGTCTTTAACCCTTAGTTTACTACAGACAACGGAAATAAACGCGAACTATCTCCCACCTTGTTTTGGACTTCCAATTTCGGATCATATCAATATACCCCCGCTGTAACAGAGGAAGGAACTTGACATGAGTACATGAATGAAATGATTTAAAGGTTAAGTGTTGGCCCAGACTAAGCTTAGTCATAAGCTAAGGTTTACGTTTAGACTTAGTGTCAGGCTTAGGGTTAGCCTCAGGCTTACGGACACAAAAATACGATCAGTTGAGGGGGATAGCTTGACATGAAAGGGTAACGTTAATCTTGGCATATTCCTAAATTTACACTAAACCCATTTTCTTGGACCATCTAATTTGCTCCCTACCCATCATGGGATTCCAACCTTCGTCAGGTGTTTATGTTACGAAATCCAGGGTCCCAGGTTCTCGGACCTCCTAATCCACACTGCCATATTCCAAGCGGGTGGACTGTTTCTGTTATATTTCTAAACATGGAGAATGGGGTTCTGGATTTGGTGGACATAGATCCTAGAGATTTGGACTCTGGCGGTCCAAGACCATGTTTGGTGGTCCAAGAACATGTAGGGTCAGTGTCGGTGTTTCAAGAATATGGGATAGGTGATGCATATGATGGACAATTTCGGCCACAAACTCCGGGGGCAGGTAAAGTCGAAAACTACCACGACGTAGCGTGGCCATTAAAACCGATCAACATATTAACCTATTAAAACCGACTGTTATTTGCTTCTAGCCGCGGTCATTGAGTTTTCATTTTGAGAAATTTTGTACACGTAATTACAGCACATCTGTGAAATGCTTCAATCAAAAAAACAACACAGCAACACGAAAAGAATTACGTTTGGTGTGGTGTACGACTTCCAATCGGACGGTTAGTAATTACGTGTCGTTTATCAGCGACACACCATTGATTACGTTCACGGATTTTAAAATATTTCGACGACAGAGTTGGGCATTTTATACAAACATTCCAGATATGGCATCAAAAGTAGCCTTCACCGGGTATTTAGTATTGTAATTGTTCTGAAAGCGTGAAACCACATACTTAATCCATACTCGTTAGCCATGTGGCTACATCTGAGGTATGTTGTCTTCAAGTCCACACTATTCTCCTGAAATCTTTGCTTTTTCGTACTGACCATTCCTAGATTTGCTATAGTAAGAAAAGCAATAGCATATACATAGCAATAGCATAGGTGGTGATACTAGTATCTAATATTGTGTTATGCCGTAATAAACTTTTCCAACTACATTATTTCCACCACCATTAGCTTCTTATAATTCGGATCTGACTCTATGACTTTTAGGTCCTCAGTTAAAATTAATGTATCAAATTTTTAATAAAGCAGGATCAAACCATATCTACTATTATACACGTTTGCTTTGGGCTACAAACTTCAAATATTGTTAACAATACAATTTTTAATCCAGCCATGCCAAGAAAACAACTAAAACATAACATTGTAAAAATTCACAAAAAACGGAACGAACCCTTATAAACTTTACATAGGCACTCAGTGCCAGACCAATAAACTGAACTCATTGCCTGTAAATCAAGAGTTTATATAGTCCGTAACATCGTTATCGAATCTTCTGATGACTCTGCTGTTCAGTTATGATTGGTCCACGTCAGCATATCAATTCGTGTCACGACGTGTTCTTCTGTTTATACGAAGATTGTTCATTCGTTGAATGTTCATCTCTAGAATGTTCATCTGCTACTTGTGAGTTGCTTTGGAGCAGCTTACACATATATACTTTTTTCCTAACAAGCTTGCATGCATATTTTAAAATTTTTACTTTCATTGTTTAAATAATGCCTTTTACTATCCTCATGTTAATCGTTTGTTATGATGAATCTCATTTTCGGCACGTGACACAATTTAAGGCTGTTGTGGCGAGTTCAGACTAGTGCAGCAACGCAACTAAGTTCTAACATAATAGTCTGCCGTAATCTCAGAGATTTGTACGCACGGTTTTCACTATGTAAATTGTGTTGTAAATATTTAATAGTTGTGGCATGATCTCCACTAGTATTATGTGATCGGTGAGCGTCAGCCTCATGCGTATACAATGATTTAATACACTTTTCATATGCAAAACTATAGCATATGTTATGTTCGACACAGAAACTGCACAACTTTAAGTACAAACTAATTGGACTTACGACAAAAGTTTGAAACAATATTGTTTTCTTACATGTTGACTAGCTTTAACGAGATAAAGAAAGTAAAGTTTGCTTTGTAAACAGAACTAGTTAGGGAGCTCTAGATGTGAAATGAAAATTTCATATTTTATTCACTGGAAACCAGGCGAAGCTTACGACATCGAAATATTAGATTTACGCTTTAATCATTAGGATTCCAACAACTTAATCTCCAAATCTTAGTCAACTGCAAGTTCCATACCAAATCTCATTTTGGGTTTCCTTCGCCTAATCGCTGTAGCCTGACCTTGCCTAGAGAACATGCTTATTTTACATACAATGGTTTTATGAAAGCATGAAATAACCACCGGGATAGCCTTCAAATTTAATACCATAATATTAAAACACGTCTTTCCAGCTTAAAGCATGTATTTCTAGAACACCAGACTAGCGAGGCCAGAAAGCCAAACTGCAGAAATTTTAATACTGTTGGATTTATAAATTCTAGAATAATAATAAGCCTTTACTGTTTCGCTACTTTTATTTTCACGTTTCATGATTCCGAATTCATACCATACGATTACGATATATATACTCATGTGAAATTTTATGAATGCAACTAAATCCCGGAGGATTAAAATTGCTTCTATAATAAACGCGGCCATATCATATTCGATTCGTATTCGATTCCAGCTATCTGTTTTTGATTTTACAAAAGAATGAACTGGATTGCGTTTGGATAGGTCATAAACAGTTATGTGGCAATATAAAATTTCTTTCTTTGATTTATCAGTATCAGTATCTTGTGCCTATTTTTTCTCTTTTAATCACACCAATAGCCTTTGCATACATTTGTGGCATAAATGAACAAGGACAGGTCATATATTTT
>JASANE010012972.1:0-19848 GCA_030248225.1 Trileptium ribeirensis
TTATGTCTAACGTTCTCATTTCAGTTTGTGCTGGACAACTTGCGGAACAGTATAGAAAAATGTGAATTTCGTGCTAATTGGCACTGAAATGTAAACAGTAAAAGATAAAGTAAAATTTTGAAACATTGACACAAAAATCCAAATTTCAACAAATATCGCAGTTGGCAAGTTGAAAATCAACAACTCTGAAAACGTTTCGTGTAAGCCGTTTAGTTTTAAACGATTAAAACTTCTGGGATTCAAAGATATTTTAAAACAATAAGACAAGATTTTAATACAGCCGATTAATTTAGAAATTTAACACATTTTTGTGTAGTTTTTTTAATTAAATTGCCTATTAAAATAGTTAGTAGAATAACTTACATCTAGATACAAAACAAGATTTTAATACAGCCGACTAATTCAGAAATTTAACACATTTTTGTGTAGTTTTTTCAATTAAACTGCCTATTAAAACAGTTAGTAGAATAACTTACATCTAGATACAAAACAAGATTTTAATACAGCCGACTAATTCAGAAATTTAACACATTTTTGTGTAGTTTTTTCAATTAAACTGCCTATTAAAACAGTTAGTAGCATAACTTACATCTAGATAAAAACAAGATTTTAATACAGCCGACTAATTCAGAAATTTAACACATTTTTGTGTAGTTTTTTTTAATCAAATCATCTATTAAAACAGTTAGTAGAATAACTTACATTTCGTCACATAACATATATTTTTGTCTCATGGCAAAGTATCCTAGCGTCACACCATTTGTAGCGTCTGGTGGTTTCCATGCAAGAGCCACTCGTGTCGAGCTCTGAACCGACACCGACGGTACAGCGAGCCCCTCCGGGATTGCTTCCCGTGTGCTCGCTCTTACGATTGGTGACCAGGCGCACCGGTATACGTTGCATTGTTTCACCTGAATCAAAACACCAAAATTTAAGCAATATATTCCTAAGCGATCTGAACCTAACACGACTGCAATTCACGAGCAAACTGAAAACGTATTTATTCAGACACTGATCTTATTTATAAAAAGCGCCTGTGCAAAGTTTACTGAAATATGCGCTATATAAGAGTTTACTATTATTATTATATTGTAATAACGTAACACTTACAGAAATACCTATGCGAGTTTGGCACAAATTTGATTGCTTCTGCTTTCTTTATACAAAATTATATATCACTTTTTAGATATTGCACTGCAGGATTCCACACTTCAGATAATGTGTACTGTGAAAACCTTTTATGATGACATCAACAACAATATTCTTTCCTGATTTTGATTTAAAAATGGGCGATGTTTGAGTTCTGCTGATCGAACATAGCGGTTATGACGTTAAAAGTGCTTATGGGCGCAGATGGTTTTATAGTTATCCGTGAAAATCAACGGTGAAATAGTTACAGATGTACTCCCTTCCGTTCATGAGCTATAGAAGTTGCTCTATTACAGCTTTTTGCTAGCGAAAATAGTCAAGAAACAGTATAATCTCCCTTACGGAACAATAATTTTATTTGGTAAAGAAAAAAAGTTTTTATGTTTTTCTTGGTGCGAAAGCTTCGGAAGGGGTATTGGTTTCATGCAGAAGACGTTATTAAAAGACAGTATATATAGAACAATTTGTGAAAGTTCATGGTGTATAGCGGCTATAAATGCAAAGCGTCATTGGACGCTGCGCAAGTGATGTTTCCTACTAACGCTTGAATAAATCCATCGGTAATAATTTTATCTATTAATTATCTGTGTCAGATTTTAATTATGTAAACACTTGTTGACGCAATGAAGAACAGTGGTATCTACTTAAAGAGACAGGTCCTTTGTTTGTGGACGTTTCCTGGAGGTTTACGCAGACAAGCCCCATTTCAAACTGTGGGTGATCATCCTGCAAACCGTAAGGAAATAGATATTATGAATCAAACGGGTTTTGGGTACACACACCCGTGGACAGGTGAAACATTCATATATATATATATATATATATATATATATATATATATATATATATATATATATATATATATATATATATATATACAAATGCATATATATCGTGGTAATTTCGAAATTGTTATGCAGCGACATAGTTATCTGGTAAGCTTCTAATTTCTGCTAAACACGTGTGTTCGCTTCCGACATTAAATTACCAGACTTTCAGCAATCAATTTTATTGCTCTAGCCAAAAACTAAAAACTGAAGTCTCTAAAATAGGAAACCCCAGAATACAGTCCGTGTATAATAGGTGTAAATCGTAAAAATTGAGCTAAAGCATCCACGATTTTACCTGAATTCGAAGTTTCTCTCCTAAAAGTAATAATAACCCAAGCCGATAATTGCCGTGCGGTTGAACAACAAAACCAACAACAACCTGAAAGAAATTAAAATTCATGTCAAACGTATTACAATATGCGTTCAGGAAAAATGGTGCTAGCTTAGTACATTTTATATATATATCTTCCTTTACGGTGGACAATATCTGCTATTAAGTAACTCAATGACTATAGCACGAGGTCAGAACAGAAGTTCCAGGTTGCTAGCCGTTGCCTCGAGGGTATCCCAGGCGCCTACAGAGCAGGACGACCGAGCAACCTGCGTCAGTAAGAGCGGCACCCGATAGGGGTCCAACACTCCAGATGGATAATCCCCAAATGAGCATGTATGGGATCGAGTAAAGCTCCGGATATGCTGACTGTTTTTATTGGTAGCCATTTTATGCTGTCCGAAAGATGATTTTACACGCTTAAAAAGGAACGAAAATATGCTTGACAAACACAATTCTAACCTGAATTTCATAGCTTTCATACGGAACCAAATTATCTACTGTAAAGTGCTGTGGCCGGTCGAACATCGCCAGCGGTTCACTGTTAAGATAAACAGTGTACGACTTCATTTTTCCGTTCGTGATCGCGGGTTGATCCCAATGAATATCGAGAGAGGTTGAATCGATTGGACGAACGACTGGAGCCGAAATATTCTGAGGAACTGAAAATGAACGAATGCGACAAAAGCTTCTGTGAACAAACTAATAACAGAATACGACAATATTTTATAATTTCATAGCAGCAATCGGTTTTCCTTAAAATACATTCTTAATATCAGATAATGACACGGAAATTTCAGGAATGAGATAGGGTCAGCGCTGTCTAACCCTCAAAGCCCTTAACATTACATAACTAGTGAACTCAGACCTCATGGAGTCATCGAGAACAGTTCGATGATCATATTAACTTTGATGATGGAAAAAATAGTAAATTTACAAAATACAATGGGAAATGCAAACGCATAAATATTTTGACAGTTTTTGCCATTTAAAATTTTATTGTTTAGTCGTTTACCAACAATTTTCAAACATGACATCAGTTACAATCAATCACGTGGTTATTATACCATATTTTCATTTCATGGCAGCAATATTCACAAATGACATCAATTACAATCAATGACGTGGTTATTATGATACCATATTTTCTTCTGATTGCTGGCAATATTTATACATGACAACATTTACAATCAATGACGTGGTTATTATGATACTATATTCTCATTTCATTGCTGGTATTATTTACACATGACGTCATTTAGAATCAATGACTTGATTATCATAGTGCCATGTGTCCATTTCATTGCTGGGAATATTTTCACATGAAATCATAATTAGAATCAATGACGTAGTTATTATGATCATGCTGCCATATTTTGTGATTTTATTACTGACAATATTTAGGCGTTACGTGAACTAGAATCAATCAATGGCGTGGTTATTATAATGTCATAGCATAAAATGTCGTAGTATAATAGAAGAAATGTTTCGTGTAAAAAACACCACCGAAAAGTCTTGTGTGAACGAACTATCATTCTGGGTTTGAAGTTCAAGTGTTGTCGAATTGATCTCTGCTCCGCTCCAAACAAACAATGTTAACAATCAACAAATGTCGCAGTATAAAATCAAAGGGAAATATTTTGTATGAAAAACCACCACCGAAAAGTCTTGTGTGAACGAACCATCATTCTGGGTTCGAAGTTCATGTGTTGAATTGATCTCTGCTCCGCTCCAAACAACCAATGTTAACAATCAATAAAATGTCGCAGTATAAAATCAACAGGAAATATTTTGTGTGAAAAGCCACCACCGAAAAGTCTTGTGTGAACGAACCATCATTCTGGGTTTGAAGTTCAAGTGTTGTCGAATTGATCTCTGCTCCGCTCCAAACAAACAATGTTAACAATCAACAAATGTCGCAGTATAAAATCAAAGGGAAATATTTTGTATGAAAAACCACCACCGAAAAGTCTTGTGTGAACGAACCATCATTCTGGGTTCGAAGTTCATGTGTTGAATTGATCTCTGCTCCGCTCCAAACAACCAATGTTAACAATCAATAAAATGTCGCAGTATAAAATCAACAGGAAATATTTTGTGTGAAAAGCCACCACCGAAAAGTCTTGTGTGAACGAACCATCATTCTGGGTTCGAAGTTCAAGTGTTGTCGAACTGATCTCTGCGCCGCTCCGAAAAACCAATGTTAACAATCAATAAAATGTCGCAGTCTAAAATCAACAGGAAATATTTTGTGTGAAAAACCACCACCGAAAAGTCTTGTGTGAACGAACCATCATTCTGGGTTCGAAGTTCAAGTGTTGTCGAATTGATCTCTTCTCCGCTCCAAACAACCAATGTTAACAATCAATAAAATGTCGCAGTATAAAATCAACAGGAAATATTTTGTGTGAAAAACCACCACCGAAAAGTCTTGTGTGAACGAACCATCATTCTTGGTTCGAAGTTCAAGTGTTGTCGAACTGATCTCTGCTCCGCTCCAAACAACCAATGTTAACAATCAATAAAATGTCGCGGTATAAAATCAAAGGGAAATATTTTATGTCAAAAAATACCACTGAAAAGACTTGTGTGAACGAACCAGCATTCTGGTTCGTACAAACTTTTCGGTGGAATTAGTTTAGCGTAAAATATTTCCTTTGATTTTATTACTGCGACATTTTATTGGATATTTAAAGTTGGTTGTTTGGGGCGGAGGGAGGTCAATTCGAACAGCACTTGAATTTCGAAATTCCAAGAATGATGGTTGCTTTTAACACAGACTTTTCGGTGATAACGGCGCAAAATATTTTCCCATATTTGAGTTTCATACTGCGACATTTTGTGGATTGATTGTTAACATTGGTTGTTTCGGAGCGGCAAAAGATTGAGTACGACAACACTTCAAACTTCAAACCCAGAATGATGGTTCGTTCACACCAACATTTTTCGGTGGTGGTTTTTCACAGAAAATATTTCCTATTAATTGCGACATTTTTATTGATTGTTAACATTCGTTTCGGAGCGGCGCGGGGTCGACAACACTTGAAGCCCCGAACCCAGAATGATCATTCGGTTTCGCACAAAACTCCCTGCCTTGAGTTTCTACTGCGACATTTTATTGATTGTTAACATTGGTTGTTTGCGACAAGAGCAGAGATCGTCCAACACATGAACTTCGAACCCCAGAATGAATCGTCCGTTCACACAAGACTAATTCGATGGTAGATTTTCATACAAAATATGTGCCTTTAATTTTAAGTACTGCGAAACATTTTGTTAAATATTTTAACATTGTTTGTTTGGAGCGGAGCAAGAGTCAAATTCGACAAAACTTTAAACTTCAAACCCCAGCAATAATGGTTCGTCACAAGAGATCATTTTTGCAGCACAAAAAAAGAAAATATTTTCCTGTTGATTTTATACTGCGACAGTTTTATTGATTGTTAACATTGGTTATTTGTGAGCAACAGAGTGAATTAAACAGCATGAACTTAAAAAATTTCCCATCATGATGAGACTTTGGTTCACCCACATTCGTGGTGGTGGTTTTTCATACAAAAATTTTTTTCCCTTTAATTTTACGCTGTCGAGCAGTTTGTTCATTGTTGAACATTGTATTGTTGTTTGGAGCGGAGCAAAGATCAATTCGAAAGCAACAGTTTGAAATTTCAAAATTCCAAAATGATAAACGTTCGTTCACAAGTTTTTTGATGGTATTTTTACACGAAACATTCTTCTATTATACTACGTAGCAGTTTTATGCTATAAAATTATTTATCATGAGCGCACGCCACCGTAATATTGATTCTAGTTTCAGCCTAACGCAAAAATTTGATATACATCATAATAATGGCAAAATATGGTGGCGGCATGATAATAATAATAGTGCGTCATTGATTCTAATTATGATTTTAATATGAAAATTTCCCAGCATAATAAATGGACACATGGCACTATGATGGGTCAACAGTAATTTTGAATTTGGGGATGACATTAATCGTGAAAATAATCCCGGCAATGAGAGTGAGAAAATTGTGGTGCGAATAATAGGCCCGCGACCCTCATTAATTGTAAATGTTGTATAGTAGAATATTTGCCAGCAATAAAAGAAAATATGATTATCCATAATAACCCGCGTCATTGAATTGTAATTAATGTCATTTGTGAATATTTGCTGCCATGAAATGAAAATATATAGTATAATAGTTTCCGCGTGATTGATATGAACTTAATGTCGTGTTTGAAAATCCTTGTTAAACGATTTGCAGAACAATAAAATTTTTAAATGGGCAAAAATTTTTTATTCCAAAATATGTTATATGCGTTGCATTTCCCGATTGTATATTTGTAGAATTACTATTTTCTAGTCATGCAGAAGTTAAGATATGAATCATCGAATTGTTCTCAGTTGTATTAGGTTCTCTAGTTACTATATAATGTTAAGGGTTTTGTTGGTTAGACAGCGCTGACCCTATATTCTCGTTGCTGAAATTTCTCGTGTTAACTTATCTGATATTAAGAATGTATTTTTTAAGGAAAAATTCGATTGCTGCTATGAAACGTTATAAAATATATTGTGCAGTATCTCTGTTATTCAGTTTGTTCAGCAGAACTTTTTGTCGCAGTTAGTTTCATTTTCAGTTCCTCAGATATTTTTGCGGCTGCACTGGTGCGGTCCCCTACGATTGGAGCTCTCTCGAACAATTCATCTGAGATAAACCGCGAATAAACGAAAAAATGAAGTCGTACACTGTTTATCTTAACTGTGAACCGCTCGAAATATTTCAACCGCCCACCACGCTTACAGTAGAATAATTTGATTCCAGTATGGAAGCTATGAAATTCAGTTGAGAATATGTGTCAATTTCGGTTTAGCGTGTCCTCAATTCTTTTCAGACAGCATAAAAATGGCTACAATAAAAACAGTCACCATATTTATCAAAAACTATCGATCCCATATGCTCATTCGGATTTATCCATCTGTTAGACCCTCAGATTGCACTCTTTTTATTGACGCAGGTTGCTAATTCGTCCTGCTCTGTAGTTTCGCCTGGCTCGAGGCAACGGCTAGCAACCTGGAACTACTGTTCTGACCTCGTGTATAGTCATTCACTTACTAATAGTAGATATTTATTCAGCCATAAAGGAAGATATATATAAATATTACTAACTAACAGTATTTTCCTGAACATCATATAATACGTTTGACATGATTTTAATTTCTTTCAGGTTGCTGCTTCGTGTTCGCACATTACAGTTATTTCCAGAGTTCGAATTCAGGCTAAATAGTCAATGCTTCACTGCCAATTTACAAATTACAGTACTCACCGGACTGTATTATGGGGTTTTAGAGACTTCAGTTTTTAGTTTTTTGGCTAGAGCAATAGGAATTTGCTGAAAGTCTCGTCATTTTAATGCGAAAGCGAACACACGTGTTTCCACAGAAATTAGTTACCGGATAACTACTATTCAGCCTGCATAGCGGTTCGAAATTACCCCACGATATATATGCATTTGTATATATATATATATATATATATATATATATATATATATATATATATATATATATATATATATATGAATGTTTCACCCTCACGGGTGTGTGTACCCGAAACCCAAGGTTTTTGATACATCATCTATTTACGGTTTCCCAGAATGATGCCCACCCATCTCGTAAACCTCCAGAACATCACTATTATACTTTAAGTGGGATACCACTGTCTTCATTGCGTCAACAAGTGTACATAATTAAAAATCTGACACGGTAAATAATAATCAATCAACAATGGATTAATTCAAGGTCTCCAAAACACACTTGCGCAGCGTCCAATGACGCTGCATTTATAGCCGCTATACAGTGAACTTTCACAAAAAATGTTCTATATACTGTATTTTGAGATGGTATTCTGCATGAAAAAACCAAAATTTTGCCATTTCCCGAAGCTTTTTTCAGCAGTAAAAACTCTTACCAAACGCATCTTTCCATAAGTATCTGTTCTTGCAACTATTTTTGCGGCTAGCAAAAAGTGTAATGAGCAATTATATAGCTCATGAACAAAGGTATGATTTGCTCCACGTGACGTCCATCACTATGGCTGATAACAATCAACTATTGACCCATTATGGCAAGTGGAATGACGGAAATATGGTGTGATGCTCCGTCCGGTAAAAGGTTTTGAAGTTCTGGAAGTTGCACTACAGTGATCTGAAAAGTGATCTATAGTTTTTCGTCTGAGAAGCAGACGATAAATGCGTACCGACCTTTGGCAGAGATGTGTATATCTACGTGTCGGTACTGTAGATATTAATAACATAATAACAAATCTCTTATATAGCGCATATTTGGGCAAATTTTTGCACAGGCGCTTTATAAATAATCAGTGTGAATAAATACGTTTATTCATAACATGCAGTCATATTTATTCGGTGGCTTAGGAATATATTGCTTAAATTTTGGTGTTTTAATTCCGGGTGAAACTATGCAACATATACCAGTCGCTGGCACCAAATCGTAAAGACAACACACGGGAGGGTACTGTAGTCGGTGTCAGTTGGGTCGACAACACATAGGCCAAATGCTCCGCCCCAGAACGCCGAATGGTATAAACTACTAGGATATTTTGCCAGTGATTATTATGTTATGTGACAAAATGTAAGATTATTCTACAGTAATATGCCAAATGATTTGAGGATTAGACTACACAAAAATGTGTTCTGATTCAGATGTGTTTGTGAGAAATGTTAAGTTATGCTACTAACTGTTTTAATAGGCAGTTTAATTGAAAAACTACAGCAATGTATTTTTAATTTCTGAATTAGTCGGCTGTATTAAAATCTTGTTTTATCTCAATGGCATTATACTACTAACTGTATAGGCAGTTTAATTGAAAAAAACTACACAAAAATATTAATTTCTGAATTAACTAGGTGTAAATTTTTGTTTTGTATCTAATGTAATTATTGTATAACCTAATAAGATAATTAAAAAAATTACACAAAAATGTGTTAACCTAAATTAATCGGCTGTATTCTTATTGTTTTAAAATCTGCTTTGAATCCCCAGAAGTTTTAATCGTTTAACTTAAACACAAAACTCTATTTTCTTTAAAGCTGGCTACATTACATTAGCAATACGTTCTTTTTTGCGTCTTTATTTAAATTTATAGCTATTGCTTTAAGCCTGTCCCACCAGCTTATAAACTGCGCACTAATAAGCTTGGGTTCATCGTGATTTATAATTATTGACGAGTCAGTACAAAGAATAATTACAAACATCGCAGCGGATATCCAAGATTCTTTTACTGTATAACCGCTCATAGTTGCACCTTAAATCAAATCGGGTCGGTCATTTCAAAAATGCTGACGATAAAAGCGACGTCTAATACTATCCGGGTAAATTGTTTTTGAAACCATATCTGAAGTTGACATAAAGTAAACTGCATGGCCCAGAAGCAAATGTTGATCCAAATCAAGCCAAATAGTTGAGAGAAATATATAACACAAATACATTAATTTCGGTCCAAATTAATGTTTTGTCTTTTACCTAGAGCTCCCATAATATTGGGAAAATATTGATGATATAGTAGGCAACGTACACGTAGTTAGGGACATGGGGATACCTCCTGAGGCGTGCCCGTTCACAGCTAACTTCCCCTGGCAGCGCCGAACACACAGGTTCCAAAACACACCAAATAAACATCTTATAAGAAGCATAAACGACAGCAACGACCAATGTTTAAAAAGCTAAAACTTAGCAGTTATTCATCATAATGGTGGTCTCAAAGCTTTATCACCACGGCAACCAGCAACGACTGATATTCAACCTTTATGGTGAAGTTGATTGCCGTGTGAGCTTTCTGCGGCATTCATGGAATAAAGTAATACACTTTTTGATACCCGAGTTTAGTTAAAACAATTTTGACCGCTGTAATTATAGATCAATTTTCATCATATTTACAATAGCGAGGGTAAAACCGGTTTTATATGCAGGAAACTCACTAAAAAGTGGACCAACTAATGCGGAATAATTAAAATACCATGTCTCTGGCTCAACGCCCGAGATCCCAGGAGGGTTTCCGGGTTCTAGGGAGTCCGTTTTCGGCCTTACCTCGGGAGACAGCCTGTGCAATGGGGAAATGGGAGTTGGGATGGGCGGCGATTGAACGCGCATCTGTTCGGCCGGAGCCGCCAGGAATGTACGGTCGGGCTACTTGCCAGGAACAAGGGGATATAGGTCAGCCGATTCAAGTGGACGGCGTAACCATTTTTATCTCTATCAGCATGTATGGTTTCAGATGAACTTTCTACAATAAGTTTGAGTTGTTTCTTGTAATGCGGTGTTCACGCTATAATGTCCACACTGTTTGAAACTTTCGACCCGCTGTGGTCGTGATCTTGCCGTATACACAGTCAATATCACGCGCATGCCATAAATCAATTTCTGAGAATTGCGACTAACCTTTAGCTATATACTACCTTTCATTGACGATGTTGATCATATCCTTAGCTATCATTTTCCCGCGAATTAACAGTAACAGATACCGTTTGTTTTTGAAAATTTCGCTATTTGTATATGCACTATAATTTATGTTGACAACATGGTATGCCACACGCAGTCACTAAAACTGCAGGGAAAACATGGTGTCTTGGCACCATCAGACGGAAAATGACAATACTACTCCCTACTGTTGAATAATTTTATAAAATATTAGGGGTATCTAAGGCACTCTGTTGTCCAGGGTGTGCCTGACAGTGTGTGAGGTACACAGGGCCCAAGTGTTGGGGACATTACACCGTGAACGCCGCATAAGAAAATATTTTAACAACAGCTTAGTTTTACTACTTATGCGCCATAAGCTATGCAACAACTGGATCGTTCTACGAGTCTACGATATTTAAATTTAGTTGAAACACAGCTCGAGTTAAACTAAGTAAACTTGCTTACATTAGTTATGCGTAATTGTACTAAAAAGCAGGTTCACATGACAAACTTTTTTGCTGAAATTATGTCGGTTTTCAGCGAATGGCACTATAGGACAATTTTGCTTTTGACGTCACAATTAAATTTGCTCGCGAACAGAGACGAATCCAAATTTAGAAGTAATAAAAAAAGTATTGTCCCCACTGCTTCTGTGCTAACAATGACCTGAATCAAATTACCGAACCGATGTTTAATTTGCAATAGCAGATAAAAATTACAGAGTATAAAGAAAGCTCCTTCATAGTTTGGGTATAAATTAATGACGCTTCCAACTGCAGTTCACTTCCCGATTTGCCTTCTCACAGGACATGCGTCAGCAACATGGCATTCAATTTATTTGAGAAAAATAAGTTTTGAGTGAAATAAGCTGAAATTTAACTTCTGGCCAAATATGGCACTATCTTTAGCCAAAGAACGCCTTTTTTCGCTTTCCAAGTTAAACAGATCCGTTTTGCAATTAGGATTCCAGTGACATGAGCGAAAACCAGCGTAAAGAGACACATTATTACCATTTTCGCCGCAGGCATTACTTAAACATGAATCGTGTGGTCAGGAATCAATCACTCAAATCAAAAGTTCATGATCAAAGCTTATAGAAGAGAACGCCACTTCAAACTTGGACATCCTGATGTCACTTAGTTGATCCAATGATGTGGTCGCTTTTAACAAAGTCCCACGAATATGGCCCGATAATTCTGCGGGAATATCACCCAGGGTTCTCAGGATAATAGACAGAACAAACCGACATCACGGACAAAGCTAAATGAGTAATGAGCATTACCGAATTTTATATTTTTCTACATCATGAACCCTTGTGCAAAATATCGTCTAAGCTTTATTACACATTAAATTTGTTACACAATATGTGTAAAAGGCATACAATCTGGATTAACACAGTTGAGAACACAACATAGGAGAATGGTTTAACATTGAGCAGAGATTTAACATTTAAGGAACTTCAATATTTTTGGGGACAGTCGTTTAAGACATTTATTTAATTAGAGACCGGATCTAGCTCCTTTAAGATACTAATGCACAGCCATGCTTTGAAATTCGCCATAAAAGGATTCCGACATTAGCCATGTTTCTGTCAATTATATCACTTCAATTTAAAGCAGTCCGGACGACTAACGGCATAATCCTTCTTCTGGAAAACAAACTTGGTAAGGTGAATCCCTAGATCATAATAAATTACGTAACTTTTCATTACGATCTCACGGACTATCGGTGCGTCTACAACGTGGTTTTGCTATTCTTGAATAAATAAATGGTGGGAAATTATGATGGAACCAAAAAATATATTTTGCGTCATTTGGTGGACGATTATTATGTGTATTATGTCTGTACTATACGTTGAGCAATTATTTATTTGTGTAAGAAATTTGGTGCATTGTAAGGCTTGCTGTTTTGTGTTGATGCCTTTTGGCACTAAGTGTTTTGGTGGCAGTAAGCTGTTATAACATATATTGTCAGCTCTTCAAAACATCAAAACAAGGTAGAAAGTTCTAAATGCACAAGAAAGATGGTTTGACACCAAATACCATAGGGCACGCTGTAGATTATCCGTACCAAATTTGTTAAGAAATTACGGACCTTATCCACTCTGTCATTTCTGGCGATTAGAATTTCATTGTTTCTTGGAAATTTTATATTTAGGATAGTTTAAAACAATATAAAGATTTAAAATATGTGTGCCAGGGCTAATAGCAAAGGTACCTATTGGATTTGAGTGTAAGCCCTGGGTGCCTTTACTATTATACTTACATTAGTGGAAATGTAAATGTATTTCTGCTGGATTTTCCAAAGTTTGTTTTGAGTTAAGAATTCCGGAAATTTCATAAAAACGGATTCTTTAACGCAAAAATTTAAGTTTAAGTTAGAGAGCTAAATTCTGAATTTTTAGAATTTCTAGCTCTTAACTATAGGAACTTGGCATTAGAGAAATTTCTAGGTTTTGGGTCCCAGATCAAAAGTTTATTTAAATGCTGGTACCTTAAGCTTAGGGCCTCAGTTCACAATTACAATCGGTGTGGCAACAGTAGTGATTCGTGTGATTTGGCAATCGAAGATTGTGTGCTGTATTCTGTTGTATTTTGTATATTTGTTTATGTGTGATTCATATGTGTGCTATATCACCGGGTGTAGTAAACTGTTGGGTATAGCCGGAATATAAATAAACACACTACAACAAAAAAACTGAAACGTACATGAAATGCGTCTTTTGACCGTGGTCAGAGTGTACAGCTAATACCCCACAACTATGTCCTGGACTCACGCGGGCTACATATCACTAAACGCTGCTGGGTACACCGAAGTTTCAACGATGTTGGTCGCATGGAGCGGCCCAGGTAACTCAGAGGACCGTTACGTTATAACGTTAGAAAAAAGAACAGCTGGGGTTCGGGGGTGGCACCTTCCGACTTAGGCTTAGTGTATATTTTATATAAGCACTTAAGCTTAGGCTAAGGTTAAGGCTTAGGCTTAGGATATCGAGAACGGCATGGCCTGAGTTACACCTCAGGGTTACCTTGGCCCGTTCGTTGATGGTGAAAACCTAGAACTAAAACTGCCTAGTGCAGCACTCTAATGGCTCCTAGGAATGCCTCATTTCTTTCGATGGCATGCTCGGCTTATGAGCAGTCGATATTGCAAATTCTAGAGCACTTTTCCCAAAGCTGTAGAAACAAATCCTCAACTCAGTCGTGATGAACTTGGCACAGCAATCGCTTCTCAGGACAGTTCTCAGTACTCATCCAAGTTTAGCAAAAATACAGTAGGTGCCACTTGCTGTTTGCCAACCACAAATGCTGTGCAGCAAAAACATAACAATACGATGGCTGGTCGTTTGAAACAGCCATAAAAATGTACAAGTTCGTCTGTTAAGACATATCAATTATTCTGTACAGCGCCACGAAATGTAGCGTGAAGAGATTCGAAAACAATGTCACAACCGAACAGGACTGGTGCTCGTGGTTGTAGCCCGAATATCGCGGGATCACGCTTGGACGTTCCATCCAACATTCGCCGGCTTTGCTTCGTTATACCGCTGTGACCCGTGGAAACCTATTTGGGGTTCCTGCGTAGCAGGGTACGGCGTCGCAGCCGTTGAAGCAGGTTGCTGTGGATACTGAGGATAGCTGGTTTGTGACGAGATGTTGTATGGCGGCGGAGCCGTGTCGTAGCCATTAGCCACTCCCGCATCAACCCGTTCCTGTTGGGCTTTCCGCTGC
The DNA here is from genome assembly GCA_030248225.1 of Trileptium ribeirensis. Classification (NCBI taxonomy): domain Eukaryota; kingdom Metazoa; phylum Nematoda; class Enoplea; order Enoplida; family Thoracostomopsidae; genus Trileptium; species Trileptium ribeirensis. Next base: position 14,524 of record JASANE010012972.1, read on the forward strand.
TGTTCCCAGTAGTCCCAGTCGTGGTTGGTGTTAGCTGAAGTTTCAAAAGATCCTTGATCCTGCATTTGTACCTGTTCTTGCTGTTCTTTCTGTTTTTGCTTCTTTTTCAGATGATACACGAATACCACCGGGCATACAAAGACGCATATGAGGACTAATCTAAATAGAGGCTATATATTGTAAAGAAACAATTAAATTACTAATAAATAAGCAAAATAGAACAATAATTAAGAATAAGGAACAAAATATACAAATATACATACATAAGGCAGAGGGCCTGGGTATATCGACCTCTGCAAGGTTTTCCCAATTCATGCACCCAGGTTAATTTTGGCTTATCGCAGTCCATGCTTCCTTAGGCACGCCCTTTTTGTGCGACTAAAAGCTGTCAAGTTTTATTCGTTTTACTAAAAATATGCGGATATACAACCATTTCAACTAAAAATCCTGGAACCTTTCCTAGCGGCCAAAAATACCTTAAAATTTCCTGGAACTTTTCCTAGCGGCCAAAAATACCTTCAAATTTCCTAGAACTTTTCCTAGCGGCCAAAAATACCTTCAAATTTCCTGGAACTTTTCCTAGCGGCCAAAAATATTTTCAAATTTCCTGGAACTTTTCCTAGCGGCCAAAAATACCTTCAAATTTCCTGGAAGTTTTCCTAGCGGCCAAAAATACTTTCAAATTTCCTGGAACTTTTCCTAGCGGCCAAAAATACCTTCAAATTTCCTGGAACTTTTCCTAGCGGCCAAAAATACCTTCAAATTTCCTAGAACTTTTCCTAGCGGCCAAAAATACCTTCAAATTTCCTGGAACTTTTCCTAGCGGCCAAAAATATTTTCAAATTTCCTGGAACTTTTCCTAGCGGCCAAAAATACCTTCAAATTTCCTGGAACTTTTCCTAGCGGCCAAAAATACCTTCAAATTTCCTGGAACTTTTCCTAGCGGCCAAAAATACCTTCAAATTTCCTGGAACTTTTCCTAGCGGCCAAAAATACCTTCAAATTTCCTGGAACTTTTCCTAGCGGCCAAAAATACTTTCAAATTTCCTGGAACTTTTCCTAGCGGCCAAAAATACCTTCAAATTTCCTAGAACTTTTCCTAGCGGCCAAAAATACCTTCAAATTTCCTGGAACTTTTCTTAGCGGCCAAAAATATTTTCAAATTTCCTGGAACTTTTCCTAGCGGCCAAAAATACCTTCAAATTTCCTGGAACTTTTCCTAGCGGCCAAAAATATTTTCAAATTTCCTGGAACTTTTCCTAGCGGCCAAAAATACCTTCAAATTTCCTGGAACTTTTCCTAGCGGCCAAAAATACTTTCAAATTTCCTGGAACTTTGCCTAGCGGCCAAAAATACCTTCAAATTTCCTTTGTTACATAATTGCAGTGCGTCGTTAAGTTACACATTTCAAGTTTTCTGTCAATTGCATTACATTATGGTTCACAGCTGAATTGAGATCCTCAGATGACCTGAGGGAATAGCCATCAAGTATTTTCAGCTCAGCCCAGTTCTGGACTAGGGGATCCACAACTCAGGACTCCAGGTATAATTTTGTTAGCTAGGAGAAGTCAGATGTGCGTAATGCGTCATAGTACGGTAGATGGTCTGTCCATTAGCCAGGGACGCGGATGATGATGTATATCATTTTCTCAGGAGAACCAGTTTTCTCAGAATCCCAACATCGGATCACATAATGAAAACGTAGAACTGTTTCGAGAAATTATCGTTTGTGATGAATGGGCTTTATGACTTTCCGAATGCGAAAGCATGTTAGAATCGTCATGACAGTCAACGAACCTTGTAAACCCAAAGGTTTTTTCGTAGCAACAATTTCGGTTGCAACATTTTTCATCGTCCCGACCCGCCATATATTTAAACTAACCTAAATATAAAAAAATAACCACGGACCGGTCATCAACTTACACAATGAGAAGAATTGCAAGACCCCCGATTCCTTCGTAGGTCGTTTTTTCGTAGCAACAATTTCGGTTGCAACATTTTTCATCGTCGTCACACCTGAAATTATTAGAAAAGGCAGTAAGCGGTGGGTTTACCCTAGGTAATAGCAAGCATTGATTGTTCCTGTGGTGCTGCATAATGCATGAGTAAACTTAAGCCGTGCCATTCCCTTCTGTCAGTAGTGATTGGCGATCGCTTTTTCAGTCTACCAACTATTCTAAAATATACAAAAGAACACAAAATTGGCGTTTTGGGCAAGACAGCACAAAATATTGGCCTAACAATGATTAGTCTTACAACATTAACTGACTGGTTAGTAATCTTTCGCCGTCTGAACTGAAAAATTTATATTTTGCTATCGAACGAAAAACACCGTTTAGTGTTTTGAATGCTACTACTGTGATGTTCGCGCACTACATTATTATCATTAGTAAAACGAAATGTGTTAGCGAAACATGAAAATTCCAATTGTCGCATTTTGCGTTGCGAAAGAGGTAGTGGCAAAACAGCAAATAGGTGTATTGTGTTAGCGAACGGAAACAACCCCGTTATGTAGTCATTTCCTCTGAGTTCGCGAACATAAATTATGCAATTGGCTATTTAAATCACTGTTTTGTTCGCTAACAGTGTATAGCGTCAAGCGGCGCAACTTAAGTTTACTCATGCATAACTTTTGAGGCATCTAAACAACTGGTGCAGCAGCCTTTATGATTTTTTACTGGTTGAACAAACTAGAAAGACGCATGAGCTACGATATAAATGGTGATCTTAACCATCTTTTCCAAGAGTAGACTTGTTTTGGTTTTTCTGGCTGTAGCCGCGAAATTAGGGTAGCTAGCTTTCAGTGTGTATTGCCATATAGGTTCTTTATATTGGTGTCAATGAGTTTATACGCGAACTAAAGTACTAGAACTAACACTAGAATAAACCTACAACTAGAATATTTGCAGCGTTTCAAACTTCTTTAGAAAAGTCCAACCACAATCAAATGACCCACACATAAAGCAGACCACGTTTATGATAGCATGGCTGAATGGTCTAGCGCGTTGTCCTGCACTTCCAGTCCAGAGGGTATATGTTCAAGCCAGATGGCACCAGAATTTTCGCATTTGGAGTCGTTTCTGTTATAAGCAAATAGATGATGTTCCTATCATATAAAATCATTATAAGACTACACGGGACTAAGGAAAATTGAAGACTTTGCTATGTCGTTTACTCTATAGACCTCAATCGATAAACGGTGAACTTATACGTCGACTATTCAGTTTCACAAATGTTAACGAGCAGAACTGTATGGAGTATAGATAACAATCTAACAGGCTTCAAGATGATCATATGACCCCCAAAATTGTAGAAACCCAACGATCCCTGCGCAGTAGCTACTATCAAGTCCATAGCTTGAAAAAGTCGCCACAAGTCGGTGAATTTCTTGTTAGAACATTACTATTTCCCTTAAAGATTTCTTCCTTTTTGGAAATGACGTACAGCAGTTGTTACCATGAAAACTTACTGAAAATACATTTTCACTTTCGTCGAATACGTTGACGTCGTCGTCAGATCGTCACTTTTGAGCGTCGAATTGGCCAGTTTAATGTCGGTTCGCTCCACTTCAAACGAGCACAGCTTGTTGTCATCCTGAAGCAGACACAAGTTATAACACAATCTAAAATGGCTATTGCAGGACCAGATCCCTGGGAGTATTACCAATTATGTGTTTGAAAACTATACTAGAGTTGCGAACACACACGTGGTACGGACCTGTGTAAAACACAGCCAAGTGTGTCTCACTTTTATAATTCAAATCTTTAGGTTAAACTCTCAGATAAACTTGTTCGGGATTCCTCAAAAGAAACCATTAACAAACTGGCTGCATAAACTTGTTCGGGATTCCTCAAAAGAAACCATTAACAAACTGGCTGCATAAACTTGTTCGGGATTCCTCAAAAGAAACCATTAACAAACTGGCTGCATAAACTTGTTCGGGATTACTCAAAAGAAACCATTAACAAACTGGCTGCATAAACTTGTTCGGGATTACTCAAAAGAAACCATTAGCAAACTGGCTGCATAAACTTGTTCGGGATTACTCAAAAGAAACCATTAACAAACTGGCTGCATAAACTTGTTCGGGATTACTCAAAAGAAACCATTAACAAACTGGCTGCATAAACTTGTTCGGGATTCCTCAAAAGAAACCATTAACAAACTGGCTGCATAAACTTGTTCGGGATTACTCAAAAGAAACCATTAACAAACTGGCTGCATAAACTTGTTCGGGATTACTCAAAAGAAACCATTAACAAACTGGCTGCATAAACTTGTTCGGGATTACTCAAAAGAAACCATTAACAAACTGGCTGCATAAATTTGTTCGGGATTCCTCAAAAGAAACCATTAACAAACTGGCTGCATAAACTTGTTCGGGATTCCTCAAAAGAAACCATTAACAAACTGGCTGCATAAACTTGTTCGGGATTACTCAAAAGAAACCATTAACAAACTGGCTGCATAAACTTGTTCGGGATTACTCAAAAGAAACCATTAACAAACTGGCTGCATAAACTTGTTCGGGATTACTCAAAAGAAACCATTAACAAACTGGCTGCATAAACTTGTTCGGGATTACTCAAAAGAAACCATTAACAAACTGGCTGCATAAACTTGTTCGGGATTCCTCAAAAGAAACCATTAACAAACTGGCTGCATAAACTTGTTCGGGATTACTCAAAAGAAACCATTAACAAACTGGCTGCATAAACTTGAAAAAAAACAACAAACAAAAAAAGAAAAAAAAACACACCCAAAGCACACCCCCTTCGGGATTACTCAAAAGAAACCATTAACAAACTGGCTGCATAAACTTGTTCGGGATTACTCAAAAGAAACCATTAACAAACTGGCTGCATAAATTTGTTCGGGATTCCTCAAAAGAAACCATTAACAAACTGGCTGCATAAACTTGTTCGGGATTCCTCAAAAGAAACCATTAACAAACTGGCTGCATAAACTTGTTCGGGATTCCTCAAAAGAAACCATTAACAAACTGGCTGCATAAACTTGTTCGGGATTACTCAAAAGAAACCATTAACAAACTGGCTGCATAAACTTGGGATCTCAGGGATTACTCAAAAGAAACCATTAACAAACTGGCTGCATAACCTTGTTCGGGATTCCTCAAAAGAAACCATTAACAAACTGGCTGCATAAACTTGTTCGGGATTCCTCAAAAGAAACCATTAACAAACTGGCTGCATAAACTTGTTCGGGATTCCTCAAAAGAAACCATTAACAAACTGGCTGCATAAACTTGTTCGGGATTACTCAAAAGAAACCATTAACAAACTGGCTGCATAAACTTGTTCGGGA